>JAXGGA010021975.1:0-15737 GCA_038373865.1 Uloborus plumipes | reverse complement strand
GACATTGATTAAATGCAATTCAGAGCTTTAACTTAATAAACATAGTATTATGTGAATGAATGCATATATATATATCAATACCCGCATAAGATATAAAATTTAAACATACAAAAACCCAGAAAAACTCGTAAAAACCCAGAAAAACTCGCAAAAACCCAGAAAAACCGGTGTGAGTCGGGTTTTTGTAGAAATACCCTGTTTTTTGCCAACCCTGCTTTTACTGTTTCAAACATTAATTGAGTACAATAAATATTCTAATGGGAACTATAATAACAGGATTTAGGATTGTTTCCACACAAGAATAATCTGTGAAGACTATTCTGCAGAATGGTTTTATTACTGATTGTTTTATTTACTTTACTTCTTCAGTCCTTTTTTCTCCCCAACCACGAAATATTTCTGCACAATGTCGCCGTGTTGGCAACTTTCTGCCACAGGGGTGCAGTGGACGTGTTTATCAAAGATGGGATGTCTAAAACAAGTTTGCTAACACTAGAAATGGAAAACTAATATCTTACTCATTTGGTTAAATTAGCATAAAATACAACATGAATGTCAAATAAAATATTAAATAATCTTTGCTTTCATGATATTTTAATCACTTAGAACAGTCATTGTTGAAAAAGCAATGTAAAATTATTTTTATTTTATTTCTTTAATAATGTGTGTATTTAGGCATTGACTTTTAAAACTTAAAAAAAAAAAAGTAAAATTGCCTGCACTTTACAGATTTCAATGAAAATGTTCGAAATTCCCCGCATTTTCCCTTCTTTCGGGGATTTTTGAACTCCCCGTTTCTTAGAGTTTTTCTGCGGTGCGGCAACCCCGAGCGGTGCGCAACTTCAGGGACGTCCGCCCGTCTCCTCGCCCGCTGCGCGCAAGGGGCCGGACGTCCGCCGAAAGGTCGATCCGTCGCCCGCAAGGGCCGTCAGACGTCAGACGTCGGCCGGGACGTCGTCGGCGTCCGCGGCCGTCCCCTTGCCGACGTGGTGGTAGAAGTGGTGCTGCAGCAGGTTCTTCTTCTGGATGTACTCCTTCTCGCAGAACTCGCACTTGTATGGCCGCTCGCCCGTGTGCAGCTTGTAGTGGCGCTCGTACGAGTGCTTCATGGTGAAGGTCTTGAAGCACAGGTCGCAGGCGTAGTGGCGCCGCACGTGCGGGTGCGCCGCCCGGCTGTGCTTCCAGAGCAGGCCCTTGGTCACGAAGGCGTCCTCGCAGTGGTCGCACTTGTGGGCGCCGGCGCGCCCGTGCAGCCGGTCGTGCGTCGCCAGGTTGGCCTTGCGGGTGAACGCCTTGGGGCACCGCGTGCAGCGGAAGGGCTTCTCGGGCATGTGGCGCGCGTAGTGCCGCTCCATGTTGTCGCGGCGCGTGAACGTCCGCCCGCAGAACGCGCAGCGGTACGCCCGGTCCTGCGTGTGCACCTTGGAGTGGTGGCGCAGCGCCCACTTGGTGCCGAAGCGCTTGAGGCACACGTGGCACTGGTGCGGGCGGTCCGCGTGCACGTACAGGTGGCGCCGCAGGTCGGCCCCGCGCCGGAAGAGCTTGTCGCAGTGCTCGCACGGGTGCACGCGGTGCTCGGCGTCGTCGCACCGGTGCTTCTGCAGGCAGTGGCCCAGCGTGAAGCTCTTCCCGCAGAGGCGGCAGGGGAAGGGGCCCGGCGCGCGGTCGTCGTGCGTGTTGTAGTGCTCCTCCAGGTCGCTCTTGACGAGGTAGGACTCGGCGCACAGGTCGCAGGCGTAGACGACGCCGCCCTCGAACACGCGGGCCTGCGTGTGCGTCTTCTCGTGCCGGAACAGCTCCTGGCGCCGCGGGAAGGCGAGGCCGCAGACGCGGCACGCCTCCCGCTCCTCGTGCAGGGCCTCGTGGCGCAGCAGCCGGTGGTAGAAGAAGAACTCCGCCCCGCAGACCTCGCAGGGGAACGTCTGCACCGCCGGGTGCCCCTCGTAGTGGTCCTCCAGCGCGTGGCGGAACCCGAACCACTCGTCGCAGACGGCGCAGACGAAGGCGTCGGTGCGCGGGTCCGGCGCCAGGTGCGAGCGCTCGTGCCTCTCCAGCGCCTTCGATTGGCCGAACACCTCGCGGCAGGCGTTGCACGCGAAGCTGCCGTCGCAGTGGTTCTTGAGGTGCGCGTCCAGGCTGCTCTTGGCGGAGTACGCCTTGGGGCACAGCGTACAGGCGTAGGGCTTGGCGCCGGAATGGGAGCTCATGTGCTTCACCAGGTTCCGCCTGTTGAAGTAGCTGTTGTCGCAGTACTCGCACTGGTAGGGTTTGTTAATGACGTGAGTGACGTAATGTCTCTGCAATGTGACCAACTGCTGGAAAGTTTTGCCACACACACTGCACGTCAGGTCCTCCTGATCGCCTTCCTCCTGCACATCCTGAATTTCAGTCTTAACGACCACTTCCCGTCGGCTGTTTTCGTCCTGCAGATATAAAATTTCAGGCTTAATATCTTCTTCCTCTTCGTCTTCTTCCACCCGAAGAGTCGAGATGTCAGGCTTAATATCTTCCATTTCTTCCACCATGAAATAAACATGTCGGATTTCAACCTCCTCCCCGTCGTCGGGCAGAGACATTAATGTATTTTTTTTTTAATTTTTCGTTTCACCACTCACGCATCAGATAAATGACAAAAACTCAAACGTATACGTCGATAAGGAGAAAACAAAACACTGTTTAAAATTCTTCACGCCACCTTGAACGCAGTAGCCTCGACGAATCCGATTGGTTGAGCAGTGTGGCTTGGTGTTACTAACTTGGCAACTTTATCGCCATACAGTTTGACCCTAAATTAGCGAGTGCTCCTGAGTTCTTGCCAAGTTTGGATCGCCAAGCTGGACGATGGTTTATTTAGTTTTTTTTTATTTCGATCAAAAACAAGACACTTATTTTTGCTTATGTTGAGTTTCTGCAGAATTTCACAACATTTTGCCCGATGTTTTGTTGGTTCATTGCAATCTTCCTATGTTCTGGCGTTTGCCAAAATGATAGGGTTGCATAGTTTGATAGATGCAGTCTTTCTACATTTAACGTTTACAAGGCACAAACTCGGTCACAGTTTATATTAGAATAAGATATGAATAGTGGGAAAGAACAATCCATGGAGGAACTGTTTTAAAGGAAATCGAGCAATGCTGTGAAGTAGTATTGAAAAAAATTTAAGAAGGAAACTTTTAAATTTTCAACGAAAACAAACTCAGTCCTTAAAATAAGTTTTCTGTCCGATTTTTTTATTTAATTAAAATCAAAAAATGTTTTCTGGGCAATTACATGATACAGCTTTACTCATAATTTCTTTATTTAAAAATTAATCAGCTTGAAATAAAGGATTGAAGCAGTTTTCTCACACTTTTGGAGGTTAATTTTGTAAAATTTAATTTTCATTAAACCATACGATAGAGTAATAAATTATATCCGAGCGCTATCCGTATTTGCCGTTGTACGCTCGCAAAACAAATACGAGGACTAGTCTGCCAGAAATTTAAGAAAAACGAGTTTCAGTAAATAGAAAATATCTTTTACACGATTTGTAGATCGATGGCCTTTCCACAGTGGCGTTGCGAGGTGTGGGGAAGTGGGTGGCAGAGCAGGGCCCCCTCAGACCTTGTATCATTGCCCTTCCACATGCAGACGATGAAATTACCAGATTATTCTCTTTAAAGGAGGCAGTTTTCAAATTTTTTCAGACGTTTAAGATCTGACATGGGGCCTCAACGGCGTAATGGGTCTGCCCGTCAGTTTGTAATCTCAAGAGGCGCGGGTTCGATTCCCGCCTTTGCCCTGGGTGCAATTTTCTTCTCTGTACTGTAAATTCTTTCCTTCAATAAAATCTGTATTGTACTATCTGTGGAGGCAAGGCGCATAGTACGCAGTCCTCATGTGTGTCGAAGTTTATTGACTTCTAGAATAGAATAGAAATAGAAAGATCTGACATTTCGATCACGGGCACGCACTTTTTGAGTCAAAAATATGTGCAAAAACGTGGTAAAAAAAGCAGATGACCAGAGATAGCTTTGGTTTTATCTTAGCCAGCAGGGAATAAACCAAGGTTGGCCAACAATGTTGTTGGACAGGCCAAAAAATAAAATAGAAAATTAATAAGCATAAAGTAATATATGAATAGTGATGGTTGCTAATTTCCCCACTTTGAAGTCTTTAGAAATAAAGGGTCAGGGGGAAAAACCACGGTAGTCCACTTTTTGTTGAATTTAAACTGATGCTACCACCTGTTAGAAAAATAAGTGTAATTTCGTTTAGTATATGCAGTATTCGTGAAAAAACTATTTCATGTATTATTGTCATTTTAGAACAAGTATACTGGGGAAATTTATGAGTTCATAAAGTTTAAATTTCGTTCTTCTCAAAATGAATCAAATGTGACTTCCGTGGTTTTCCCCCTGACCCTTCAAATGTAAACTAAATTTTCAATGGGTGGTGCGATTGAAAATGCTCAGATCTTTTCTTTAAAATCAGTACACATTTTCAGCCTCGATAAAGGTATCATGATTATTTATCTATTTATTTATTTTTTTTTATTGAACTGGATGCATATATGGCTAATAAAAATACTTTTGTTTCTCGTTTATGTTTTAGAAATTCAAAAAAAAGTTCATAAATTTTAACTTTTTTTTGGAAAAGGTTCTTTTTCTTTCTCAGTGTTTGCTTACGGGAGGCAAAACTTTCACAGGGCATTCAGCGCCTCCCCCAGCCTTCGGCCCTGCTGGATTGCACGCAAATCATTAAAACTATGCCACATACAAAAACGACTCGACATAGTTCCCTGACAGGGATGCGAAATTTTGGTAAAAAATGAACAATCGTAATCCAGTAACCCCTCATTATATCGCGTTTTTCTTTCATCTCTCGAAAAATTTTATTCAAACAAAAAGAAATTTAACATCACATGGGTGTGAGGCTACTGGTATCCGAATTTTTCTTCGGAAAAGTATTTTTTCCCTTTCTTAGGCAGGGATTCAAGTGAAACAGGCCATCGCAAATTACAATCGCTACTGGAAATGAATTACATTAGAACGTTTCTTGATAAAAACATCGTGACGCTTGCCTATGAAAAACGAGCTAGATAAAACGTCACAGCCTACTTGGCGAATAAGAGGAGATCACTGAGTGCTTGTGAGCTCTTATTGGCTCCACCCGTAGTGACGTCATGCCAAGTTAAGTTGATGATAATGTAATTCACTTCCAGTAGCGATTGGTATTCGAAGCGATCGCAGTGCTATTTCACTTGAATCCTTGCCTTAATCAATGAACAAAAACAAATAGGTTTTCCAAACACTGATGTTAGTTCCACAACTATTGGTTTGTATTAAATTTATTAATGATTTTTTATTCATTTTTTGTTTTTTTTTTTAATTTGAAAATATCAAATAACATATTTTCTAAGTAAAAAAATTTTTGTAAGTAAAAAAACTGTCCGATCACAGGTGCCATCTGTCGGCCTCTCAGAGAAGTACAAGGAGTGGTACATGATAGCTGCAGCATGATTCCAGCCATATAGGATTCATAATACTAAATTAAAAAAGCGGGACTTCTGAGTCCCGTCGGGGCATAAAGGGTTAAATCTTGGAATAAAAATGTTTTAAATTGATATTCTTATTTTATTAGAACATGCAATTTTCTTTTTAAATTTTCCTAGTGTGACAATAGATTAACCTCATTGTAGGAGCACATACTATTCATTTGTAAGTTGAATGAATACTTTCAATGTCCATCGTGCTTTTTTGTTGTCTCCCGACAAGCGCGATATGTAACGAGTAGTTACTGTTCTTATTTTTTCCTTTTCTGATTTTTATGTCCAAGTTTTTGTTAAGATGGGGTCCTTTTTCTCAACTTTTCATCCTATAAGCCAGAGGCTCCCAAAGTCCAGACCTCCACAGACCCCCTCCTAAAAATTAACCTTGCAGACCAACCCCCCCCCCCCCCCGATTTGATTTTTTAAATTGAAACATAAAAGGTTAAAGTAATTAAACCAGAGACACCAAACAAAAAACTCATGCCACATAGACAACAGAGCAATAATTTATTAATTCACAAAACATTCAATTTGCAATACACTATACTGCACTCTTAACTTTTTTTTTCTTGCAGGCACTTTAGAAAACATCCTCACTGAATAAGTTAACAGCCATAGAAATGATTATTTACAATAAATATAGCGTACTTTTAAATGCAACACATTTCTCCATTATTCTAACATGCGCCCGGATTCTGACCCGGCATTCGTTCGGTTGAAATGATTTTTTAGAAAAATAAAAAAAGGAGTTTAAGAAGTAGTATGGTGGAAACCCCCCCATCTAGGTTCTTGTCCGAGGTCGCAAATAATTTCTGGAGCATTAAAATTTTTAGAAAGTTAAATTTATATTAAAATCCATTAACGGCTAGCGTCCCTTTTTAGGGATGGTCCAAAAAGTGGGTGTGAATTTTCCAAAAAGGAACATTTCAACCCAATAATAGTGTTCAATTATTACTTTGGTATTGCTTCAATTCATTATTAACAAATTGCGGCACATAACCATTGTAAAGTGTGCTCTGTAGCCATTTCAATATGATCTTTATCAAAAATTACATCGTTCACAATCTCAAGAACAAAAAGCTAAGTTTTTAAAATCATTCCCAGTTTCCCAGTTTATGTTGATTGCCGATTTTATTTCTTCTTACAAAATGTCTTTTTAAATATTATACCGTCGGCAGGAAAAAGATTTTAGTAAAAGAAGTATGTACCCTCTGGTGCCTAGTGTGCCTTTTTAGTGACAATTTTTCTTTTTGTGATAAAAAAAAATATTTTATACATATCATTTTTTTTAATTATTTTTCCTGTCATTTAAACACTATTTGTAGCCAGTATACAAAATATCTTTGGAAAAAAAAATGTTATGCATTAATGGGTTAAAAGTTACATTTTTGTACTGCCAAAATGAAAACAACGACGGTAAATTTCTTGCATGAATGGAAAAAGATATAAACTGAAGCTAAATTTCATTTAAATGGAAAATAATTATTAAAAAAAACCTTATATACCCTGTTAAACATGGCAAATCTCGCCAAGCGGAAACATACTTGCATTTGATCGAATGTACTGCACAATTCTGAGCAAACATTATAGCAGTAAATAAACCGGAAATTGATCGCCAAGATTTAAAATGTACAGAGTGATGTACTTATGACTGAAAAGTATCTGTTTATATCTTGTAAATAAATGAGCAAAAAATATGGAAAATATATTCCCAAACTAAATTCGGAAGAGGGGGTTTCCGCAGCAAAGCATCGATTCATTTTTTTCAAAAAATGATATGTGATATTCAAATTTCCAAGATAATCGGTCCTAGAAAAAGTCCTATGATATAAACGGTTCATTCAAATCATGACATACAAAAATAAAATAAAAAAAACAACACTTTTTCCATAATTATTTAAAACTAAAAAAAAAACATTTAAAATCAACTGCTTAAAAATACTTCCATCGGTACAGTGCGGCAATGTAGAGCTGACGCCCGTCGCTCGTCTGTCAGCTGTAGTCGGTCAAATGTTACTGACATTTCCACTTTAGCTTTTTTCTAATTTTACCTGCATTTTTTTTGTTTTTAGAATAAAACAACGTACGCTCAATAACGAACTCCGAATTGTCATCTGAAGAAAACATGAATATGAACGGGTAAGAGCCTGGTTCGAAAACATCACGATATTTCGACACATATTGGATATCTTGATATGTATCCGAATTTTTAATGAACGCAAATTAAAGTCTTTAAATAATAAGTGCTTCCTCAAAGCACTGTTGCTTTATCTGTCACAAGACTACCATAATATATAGGCCACACAGTGTTTAATATTTAACCAGGCAGTTTTGATCTATATTAAAATGTTACTTTGATAATAATTTTGTGTATAAAATAACAAAGGAAGATAATACTTCACTATCATATTATATTAATGATGCATCAATATCATATAAATATTGTATCTTTTGGTGGTTATGAATAACTAATCAACATTATTAATATGATTAATGTAACTTTTATACTGAAAACATCTTTGTTCGAAAAAATATAGATATCGAAGCTATCAAAATATTGTGATATTTTCAAAATAAATATCGTATATATATCGCGAAAAATATCACAATCAGCAAACCCTGGCAAAATTTGAAACAGAAAAACTGCAGAATCTAACTTTCCTAAATTACTTTAAAAACAAAAGAAAATCAAAGTTCTTTTCCTTTAAATGAAAGCCTTGAAACATAAATTTACACTATGAATGCCCACGAATCCACCCCTTCACGAGAATGGACTCTTCCTCGGTGTCAACTCCCGATGGTCGCACCGTACCCAAAAACGAGACTTCAAAACGGAATGACCAAGCAGACATGAATTTAAAATAAAAAACCCTAGAAAAGAGGAGGATCAATCTTTCTTGGAGCGTATCCTCTGGTACCCCTTGTTCGTCGTCTTGCCCTCGTCTCCCCAGCTCCCTTCCTCCCAGCTGTTCTCCCAGCCGAAGTCGATGAGCGGCTTCTCCCCCTCCTGGGGGGACTTCTGCGACCCCCCACCGGGGGACTTTAGCGACCCCCCGCTGGGGGACTTGGGGGGCTTGGAAGACTTGGGGGAAGACCTCTCATTGGACCAGTTCCACTCTTCATTCTGCCAATCATTGGGTGCCGTTCCTTGGCCGGGGGAACTGAAAGACAAAGCATTCGTATTCAATACAAATAGTAAGATTTTTTTTTCAATAGTCTTAATCGTAATTTAAAAAAACTAAAAAATATGCTTTTAGAGAGTTTTTTCTTTTCAAGTACAAAAGTAATATACTTAATACTAAAGGTTAAACTATATTTCATGATACTTTAAATGATTTCCCTCCGATTTTCAAAACTATTGAGTTTCCGCTAAGTAATACATCAACATGTAATATACTTTAGCCTTTTAGTATTAATATTAGTATTAAATTTTTTCTTTTATATTTGCAAAGAGCGTGACTCTACATTGAATTTTTCTTTAAGTCTGGCTTAAACCGATTTTTAAGCCAGATAAAGTAAAGGCTAATATAGCTAGCAATTTTAATAAAAAAGTGCGTTCTATAAAAAACTATGGATTGTGAATATGATGACTGTAGAGTCCGTAACAATAATTGGAATAAAAGTTTAGTTTTTAAAGAAAATTCAATGTAGAGTCCGTAACAGTGCAAATTGCATTTTCAATGTTCTGAGTGCAATTACAAACATAATATGAAGTGAACTATGAAAACAATATGATATTCATATACTTCAGAATGTACTTTTTCAATATATATAAAAATTTTAAACTTTTTAAAAGTTTTGTTACGGACACCCCCATGTCGCAAATACCGTGAAATGCCCCATTACTTAATAAATGAATGTAAAGGGTACCAGCTAGGGATTTAAAATTGTAATCCAGTAAATTAGCCAAATTAAAAAAAAAAAAAATTAGCCATTTTTTAAAATTCTTAACAAAAGGCTCATTTTAACAAATCAGAGAACAAAATGATTTCAAAAAGTACAAAATGCAAACACTTGTATTTATATTTTTAAAATGCAACAAAAACTGATATGAATATAAATAAGGCACTTGTTTTTTTTAGCGGGGTTCATTTTTTTCTAGTGGAATATTCAGTCATCTTCTGGGCTTCTGATTTCGAGGATCCGGGGTTTTTTTTCTGTGGAAATTTTGGAGAATTTCCCCATTGCCAGTGTTTTTGCCAATGAGGAGTTTGTTTTGTCAAATTTAAGATTTCATCCCATTTGGCGATGTGGCGAATATTTAGCGTGGGCACTGAATATGTAAACAGAAGATGATTCAATGAGTGAAAGCAATGAACGAACCATTTCATTCTGCCCCGAGTGCACCCGATTTACCATAGAGAACATTTAAAATACGAAAAAAGCCTCAATATTGACAGGGATGAAAACAGCTCAAAGCTAAAAAAGAGGAATTTTTTAAAATTTCGATACATCGTTTCGACTATTATTATTATTATGCGCAAATTATTTGACATGACGGAAAATTACAGAAATGTGAGATTTCTTCTTAATATGTACAGTGAAATTTAAAGTAAAATTTGTAGGCATTTTTAATTATTTTTAAAACATCTTCTTTGCTAATTCTCTATTTCTTTTTAAGTAATCCATAACAATGAAGAAATTAAAAAATGTGCGGTGGTGGGTTGCGATTTTACATGAATAAAACATGTGTACCTCAAGAAATCAATTCTCTAACTGATATTGCTATGGTTCTTAGTTATTTTGATCAATTTTAAAGATCAAAATAATTTTTACGACTCTTTGGCTAACAGCTCAAATATTTTAGCTAAATTTTCTAAATTTCTACCGGCCTGCAGCGGAAACCGGTAGTTTTGGCAACACGCCAAGATAGAGTACATCGTTAGCCGATAATGGCATGATATTCCTGGGGATTAGCAATTAGGGAATAATTTGTGATGCAATCCTGATGCATCCTAAAAACATTTCCATTCTTTTAGAAGTTGGAAGTAATTTCAATCTCTATTACTTGAAATCATCTTATTTTCAGCTTTATTTTAATAATGAGCATTTTTTTTATAAACTTGCTGAAACATCAATTTTTAGATCACGTAAAAGAAGAAAAATTACAAAAAGCCGAAAATCGTAGATCCGAGGAAGATTGTCATCCTCGTATTAAGTGAATAAATACTGAACGAATGGGGCCAATCAATATTCAAATTGTCAATGACGAGAATTTCATCTTTTTTGTAAAACGAACCGTACCTCAAATCTTTGGGGCTGCTCAGCAGCGAAGATTTCTCTGTGGGGGCCCCCTCCGCTTGCTCCAGATTCACCTTCTGGTTGAAGAGAGAGGAGAGGTCGGTCCAGCTCTTCTTGCTCACGTCCGCCACCTAACACAACCAGAATAAAATGTTTATTACAGTACAACTATACATGTGATTACTTTCAAAACAATTTGGTTGAAAATATTTGACATGTTGTGACTGGTTGGTTCTATGGGCAAAAGTGCTATTAAATACATTTAGTAAAAAATTTTATTATGTTCTTTTATTTTTAACTTTTATCATTTCGGTTTCTCCAACTCTGTTTCATTTTATTTAATTTCTTACTTTTTTCAACTTGAAATTTCTAACCAAAACCAAGTAAGAGAAGAATGACCTTTTTTAAATCTGGGTAGATGGCCGCCACCTCCCATGATCTTCGTCTAGAGATTGTGGAAATTTTAAATGGAATGTGAAAATTTTAGAGCGGATGGGAAATGTTTTGAGGCAGATTGGTAGAAGGATGGAACTATGTTTTGCCAATCAAATTGACTGATTTCGGCCACCTAAAGCGGACACAACAAAATGTTGATTACAGTACAACACAAATAATGAAGTCCAAAAGCGGCCCGTACTGTCTTGCATTTCGATCCAGAATCTAACGTCAGTACGTATTAGAGATGCACCGATAAGCAAATTGGCCGATTACCGATGAATCGGCCGTCGATGATTGGCCGAGCCGATGAATGAAGAGGATGATTGTTTCTAATACTACCAATTTCGCCATCACTGTTTTTTCTCTCTTACACAATTCCAAGTTTAGAAATAGTAAGTAATTTATTTCAGAGAGAAGATTTTTTTTCCATTTTTCTAATTTTAACAAAATAATTTCAATATGTAATCAAATTTCTTTGAACCAATTTTCATATTATTGTCAATAGTATTACATTCATTAACACATTATTAATTATGTGAATTGGACATAAAATTTAAAAAAAAAGGTGGTGTGGGGGAGGCACTCCAATTAAGGAGTACTTTTAATTGAATTTTTTTAATAATTACTTGCAATTTAATTCAAGACTTTTATTCTTTGTGAAAATGAGAGGTTATCTAAAAGCACTGTACTAAGGAGAAAACTATCGCCTCATGAAAAATGTTTTGCAACATTGTTTATGTATGTCTATTCAAAGTAGGAAAATTAATTTATTAAAAACTAGATATCAACTGTCAGAGTTATAATTACTTTTAATAAAATTATTTATCATAGTCTCTTAGTGAAAATATACTTTAAAGAATAATATTTTAAAAACATTTTTTCAGCCGATTAATTGGCCCAATTTTGCCGTTTATCAATAATGGGCAAAGTGGCCGATTAATCAGTGCATCCCAAGTATGTATTTTTCATCAGATTCCCAACCAAATCCTGTTTCATGAGGGCCATTCCAGGATTCGCTGATACACACCAATCAATACATATCCAATATTTGCCCCAAAAATGTCAGGAGATTTTGATATTCTTTTTCGAACAACGGTATTTTCAGTGTAAAAATGAAATCTATCCTATTAATAGTGTTCATTCAATATTAAAATAACCAAAAAGTAATGAACTGCATTTTTAGATGAATGTTAGACACAGGGCCACGCTACGGATTTCAAGGTGTTAGCTAGTAAAATTTTGAAAGAAAAGCCGGCCCCCGTACATCAGTAATATCCTATACTATAATATGAGGGACGGTTGCCAAGTCGAAAATCAACCCAGAATTAATAAACTCCGGTAAACTTGGGGGTCTGGGGTTTTGGGCCACGACGAATCGATTGGCGCCGGTTTTGAAGCGCTACGGTCGAACAGTTCGAAGTTACAGATACGGTTCATTAAAAGTTTGAGAAGATTTCTTATTACGCCATTTTCTTTATGATTACTCTTATTGTTATACTGTTTCATAACAACCACGTTCTAACAATGGATTTCATATGTAATCACATCAGCGTAAATTTATATTTTGATGGTATTTGGCAAATAATTTTTGGCAACACGTTAGAATTGTTATTGTTTTTGAAATTTAAAAGAGATTGATCAAAATAAAGTTAGAATTGGGTATGGGCCGCGGTGGAGCAGCTATATAGACAGGCCGACGCATCAAACTTAAGTTTCACCACTTTGGATCCAACTCATTAACTTTCGCTTTCATTTTTCATTGTTGAGGAATTAGGGTTACCAGAGCAAAGTTTCGGGACATTGCCAAGCTTTGTTAATTTACGTAAAAAGTTACCAAAAAGCGATAACTGGTCAGGAAAGACAATTCTCACACACGCGCTGGATCCTAAGTGGTAATGTTCATGCGTCGGCTCGTCTATATAGGGGCCTGAGGCCGCGGTTGTCCAATCGGTTAGTCGTTGGACTCGTAACCGGAGGGTCTCGGGTCGATCATTTAGCCGCCGATCAAAGATCCACCGTCTTCATTAATGGTTGTTGGGGGACATTAAAAATGTTCGTGGTCACAAAATCCTCCAAGTGAAACGAAACCTCTGGGATGTGCTAGGCCAAGGGTTTACTCGGCCCTTGGGCCTGGTTAAAGAGCGCTCTTCAGGGCCCCATCCCGGTTAAAAAACGTGTTGTGGTATGTACGGGGGGGACGGGACCTGGAGTGTGAAGTGAAAGTCAAAACCAACTGGAACCAAATGCGTACTGGAGAACAGAGACTCTGCATCCATTCTCATCAACCCCTCCCGCGCCTTCGGCGCCAAATGAAATGAAATTAGGTGTGATTTTACGGTGAGCATGGATTAAATAAGGTTGTTTTTTTAAAATAAATTACGGCTGTTTTGAATGCGTAATTGCAACCAAAGGCTCAAAAATGCTTTTCAAGTTTATCTAAATAAGTACTTCGCACTTTAGAAAAAATACCCGAGTTTACAAACCTCTTTTTTTTTAACCGAGCGGGCTCGGTCCCCTGGTACACGTTAGGGATAATACGAGGAATGGTTGCCAAGTCGAAAATCGCCCCAGAATTAATTAACTGCGGTAAACTTGGGGGTCTGGGGTTTTTGGCCACGAGGAATCACGAGGTTTGGTTTTTCTAAATAAATTTGTCAAAAATATTGACCTTCAACACACTTTAATCTTTACACTGCTCACTTTATACCATTTCTTTAATTGTATAATTTTTTATTATCAATTACATTTTATTTCCTATGACTTTTCAAACTTTAACTTTGTATAGAATAGTTCCTTTCCAAACTCTAACTTTATTTAGAATAGTTTACAATGGTGCACTTTAACCGGTTATCTTTTCACCAATGGTTTCACAAATTTTCTTATGGCATGTATTGTTTTGATAAATCACAATTGAAAATTTAAATCTTCGAGTTAGCTTCGACAACTTTTTTCTTCGAGCGGAGCTCAGTCACCCGCTGGTAGTGAAGTAATATAATATTCCTGCTTTATTTTAAAGTGCAAATTTTTGCATGAGATGTATATTTAGATATTTTAATTAAGAGAAACATTTCTTTCGTATCACAATAGTTAAATGCAACAAAATGGACAGCAGGCATTTACTATTTTGAGACTTTAGTTTGTGCCGATTGAAAATCTTGGATATATACATCAAAATATTGGAAATGCTTCAAAATAACCGATATTTTCAAACCTCAGGCGATTCCACGAAAACCGACGTATCAGTTTTTTAATAACAAAACAGCTGACAAAGACTCGAAATATTCAAATCCTTGTCTTACTTCACGAGCTTTATAAAGAACATGGTCAATTTTGAGGATTAACAGAAAAATATTCAAATAATATACAGTCGAATCTTTTTATCTCGACCCTGCATGCATTTAGTGTTTGTTTATCGTGTTTATCTCAAATGATTTTTCCCGAAAACCTACGTATCTCGAATTCTGACGACTCTCGTTTTTGAATTTCATCTCCAGCCACCTTTATCGATGGTATAACTTGGAGACAAAAATCATCTTCTGCACAATCAATCAAAGACTATGTTCGCACCTAAAGGTATACATTCACTTGCTCTACCGACAGAGCCATCCCAATGAGTAAAACAGGGGCTCTCTCGCGTCTTGTCTCACAGTAAAATATTCAACACTATCAATGCAAAACAATGCATTAAGTATTGGACTTTGTTCCAATTGCTTTATTTTGTAAATTTTACCACAATCTCCGTATCTCGAATTCTTCTTCTGTCCCGTGAAATTCGAGCCAGACAGGTTTGAGTGTATTATTTTCTCTGTGTTGGACGTACCTCGTAAGACCCATACCTACCTCACGGAGACAAAAGAGAGAACACGTCACATAAATACTGCATCAGAAAGTGTTCAAACTTTTATCGTATTTAATGGAATCATGCAACAAGAGTCTTAACATATTTGGAGTCTCTGCAGGATGTTTCTATTTTTTTTTTCTGACCATTAGAAAATTTCTAAATTGACATTGTTTGTTTCTTTATGACGTCTGGCAACTTCTAACATTTTTATTTTTCCGTTGAATGATACGTTGATTTTTTAGTACTAATTTTTTAAGCGTGTCCAGACCGGGTCAACCCCCCTTCGCATACTGAGGGAAGTTTGACCCATACAGATTAAAAGTTAGGCAAATCGATGTTGAAATAAGTAATTGACAAATGGGTTGCTTTTACGAAATATCCCAATAATTAGGCTTAAGAGGACCCATCAGAGAGATTCCCAGGTTTCGACTTCCTATGTTATCCTACGGGTCAAAAATTCTTCGTATTTTCGCGATATCTTACCGGCAAATTAAGATTTTCGAATCTTTTTTTTTCGGACTAAATCTATGACGACAAATGCACGTTTTGATTTTGGCTGTGTTTCTTTAACATAATTCAATTTTTTTTTAAATGAACTTAAAAGTTCAACGGACAAAAAGTGAATTTTTAGACGAACCGTATGGAATATTCGAATTTTTTAAAAGATGAAATCATAGCGCTCGATCT
>JAXGGA010021974.1:0-15738 GCA_038373865.1 Uloborus plumipes | reverse complement strand
TTTATCGAATAGAAATGTTAAGATGCCATTCTATTTTGACTTGAATAAATTATTTTATTTGCATCCTTTTTTATTTTTATGCCTTCATTTTAAGAAATGCAATCGATTTGCATCCGATATCAGAATAGACTTTTTCGTATTGCAAAAAACGCCCCCTTCCCCTCACACACACATTTTCTCTTTAAAACTTTCAGGTATTTTTTCATGAACTCACTATCACCCCTGGGATAATCTGTGAGCAAGGCTGAAGTATGGTGGATCTCAAAGTTGTTCAAGAATGCATAACTGTTCGTGTTTCAAATCTTCCAAATTAGTGAGAAATGTGACCTTGAACATTTTAAGATTGGAAATGATGCAAGAAAAAATCTTAATATTTTATTGCTGCCAAAGCTCGTTTTTTCGACCGGCTTGAAATTACTACTAAGAGGTGAAATATTCGATATTCCAGTCTTATTGTTTAATATTTGTTGTTTGTATAAGATAAATTAGTGCAGGCGAATTAATTTTAAAGATCCCTTTGAGTTAGTTCTATCAATGTTTCACTAATTTAAAGAGCTTCAGCTATTTACATTTATTGAAATGAAAAATGCTATTGTGTGCAAGTTTTTGTGTGGAAAGCAGGATAAGGGGACATTTTTTAAGCTACTCAAATCGCAGGCTAACTGATAGATTTAGATATGTTACTATTTTAGTGGGGTTGTGGGCACCTAGAAGAGGGTTGTAATGAGCAAGGTAGTTGATAGGTTTAAAAGGGCCATTGATCTTTATTTATATTTAAACATATATTGCATGTTCAAATTTATGTCTTTTAAATGGTATTTTTATGCAAATGATATTTACTATCATTTGTGAAATGTGATAATTTACTATTATAAAAATGAAATGTAACATAACTCATATTAATATTGGCTATTGTATTGAATGTTGACTTTTATTCATATGCTCTGTGAAACTGATTACATATAGGTATACATGGCTTTTGTAAAAATCACAAAAACATGTAAAATTGAAACATGAAATTTATTTTAACTGTATGATATGAGTATAATTTTATGATTATTGTTCCGAATGCGCAGAAATTTTACAATTGTGTTATTTTAAATTGGTATCAATTTTAATAGAGTAACTTTAGCATTAACTGCTTCAGTTATTTTTGTTTTTTCAGCTACTGTTTCAAAACTATACTGTTCAGAAAAAAGGATGCATTTTAGTCAGTGCACAGTAGTGATGCAACGAATATTCGGCCGAGCCCAAATATTTGTCTTCGGCCAAATACCTATTTTACTATTTGGCCTTGGACGAATACTGTGCAAACAATGTATTTAATTTTCGCAATTTGAAAGTTTTATGCATTTTTAATTATTCTTATCATGTTTAATGGTTATTTTGAATGAAATCTTGCTATATTATGATACTTTATCATTTTTGAGGGTATTCACTAATTTTACTGTCAATTAAAACTGCGTGTACTACAAACCTTAACCATCTTGACACATGAAATAAATCGATACGAAATCATAAGACAAAGCAGAAGAAAACTTTTTCTTGCATATTACAAGGGTTAGTATACTTGTTTTATTTTAGGAAACTAATTCTGATACATAAAAGATTTAAATTGATAAAATATAAGCAAAAATTATACATAAAACAATGGTCTCAGTTCTTTCTTTATCAAAATGGATTATGTATGAAAATGAAATAGTATGATAGAAATATGCTTCTTCTTCGATCTTTTATTTTTAAAAAATTGAATATGAGAATTTAAAATATAAAAATGGCATTGTTAATTTCCCTGCATAACCTTTCAAAAATATTCTTTGTAATCTTTGCAAGTGTGAAAATTCTTGCGAAGTTTTTCTGTACAAACAGAGATTATGAGGCAGAAAACATTTTTAGGAGATAGTTCTCTTTCTTAATTTTTTTTCTGAAATTTTACGAGATTTTATAAAAATGAAATTGGTAAGGAATAAACACTTTTTATTACCTTTGGTTTATGTAGTGAATATCTAGTCCTGAAAGGTAGTTTCTACCCTTTTAGGAAGAGTTCGGGAATTTAATTCTCACAACTTAAAAGACCATTTCGTTTTTTTTAAATTCGGGTTTCCAAGAAAGATTACGATCAATTTTTCTCTTGGTGCATACACTGATAAAAGCCTGGATTTATCTAAATATAATTATATTTTTTATGTTGGAATACCTTCAGATATTAAGATTTCTCATATAGAAATATAGTTTGTTGCAGCTAATTCTGGTAAATGTAAACACTAAATACAATACCAAATTATGTGATACAGTTCCATGCTGAATAATTTTAGTGTACCCATTTTTTCCCCTTATTTATTTGGAAAAGCTTTATAAAATACTTTTTTAGATGCTGAAATATAGAGCTCCGATCTTTCAGAACAATTGGTAAGGAAATACATTCTTCTTTGGTCTTCTTTTTAGTAATATTTAGGCCGAATATGGCCGAATATTTTTGAAGTTTGAGCTGGTGTTACCATTTTCAAGAAAAAAAAAATTACTCCAAACAATTTTTTTAATAATGTGTATTGAACTCAAAATTGCACAAAATATGCTTTAAATGCCACCTGTGCTTTGTTTATTAACATAAACAAGTTAACTATTCGGCGGCCGAATAGACGAATATTCGGCCTTGACTATGGCCGAATATTCGGTATTCGGCCAAATCACTATGCGTTGTATCCCTAGTGCACAGTAGTAGGGGTGCCCAAAGGGGGGGATTATGGCGCAAGTTGCGCCATCAAAATATTTGGGGGGGGGGATTTTTTAAACTAATTTATTTATTATCCGGGATGTTTGTCCCAAACATCCCGGATAATTGGTTCTCTACTGTACAACCATTCTTGCTTGACCTGTTGGTAGTCTTTACTTGTATATTTGTATTAATCCAATATGAAAAAAAAAAAAGATGTATTTTCATTTAATATTGTAACAAAATTGTATATAAAACAAAAAGTGTTTGAAGAATGATTTTTTTGACTTGTTATAAATTTCGAACTTTTGTATTAAACATAAATTATTCAGTAAAATGAAACTCTTATTTATTTATCTTTGTGTGCATACTCTAGTATGGTTCTTTAAAACAAGCATTGAAGGTCACAAATTTTGCTTTGTCTCCATGGAAACTGCGGAGACAATTATTTCAGGTTCATGGAGTTAAGTTTCCATGGAGATAACGCAAAATTTGTGATCTTGGTACGCCTATTTTAAAGTAACTAACTATATGTTACGAATTTTTTGTAGCTTGGCAGTCAACATGTTGCTGCTATAAAACAAATTCAAATGATTTTATCAATAAACAACAAAAACAAAACTGGGCGTGTAAAAGCATGTATTTTTTAGACAAACATTCCTAGCAGGGCATTAACCCTTCACTGCATGGTGTGCCAGATCTGGCACAAACCAAATAAACCCTCATATATTCCTATGATTTTTAAATGCAGTTAAACTGAGCTTTGTGCCCCTTCTGGAACATTGCTATAACAGTTTAGTGTGATTTTTATGCACTAGTTAGTTGCACTAGTCTAGGTATTACAGTTATTGCTTTTGAAAGAGTGTCTGCATTTCCGTTAGAAGTGTGCTTAGTCAAGGGCGTAGCCAGGACTCACGTTAGGAGGGTGCAAGCAGTGGCACCCCAATAGGTCACTGTGACCTCCCAAAAAGTTCTTATCCGATACAAATTGGCTGATGAAATTTGAAAACTGTGAGACAGTATTGCAAGGCTAAACTTCTTTATTTTATTTTTTTCTTCAATTAATTTACTTATTTTCGTAATGCCTCACGTCTCTTTTGGTAGACATAGATAAGTATGCATTCTTGTATTTTATTTATTTACTAGCTGTGGGGCCCGGCGTTGCACGGGCTTTAAAGTAGCGATGAAAATTTAAATAAACTACTCGCCGTCAAGGCGGTATATAATGATATATAACCGCCAAGGCAGCTCACCTTTAAAATAGCGAGGAAAGTTTCAGCAAACTAATCGCCGCCAAGGCGACTCGCCTTTAAAGTAGTAAGGAAAGTTAAAACAAATTACTCGCCGCCTAGGCTTCTCGCATTTGAAGGAGGGAGGAAAGTTTTAGCGAAACCGGTTTAAAAAAACTACTCCCCGCTAAAGCGGCTTGCTAAAAAACTTTCCCGCATCACAAAGTCAATCGCATTATTTGCACATGCTTCCTCAGGAATAAAAACAATGTCAAGTAGCACATATTTAACACTCTCCCTAATAAACAAATACAATTCCCTACCAAAAACAAATATTTCCAAACCGCTCTCTTCCTGTAACATTAATTGTAAAATTCCAAACAAAAAAGTTGTTTTAATATTTAGATCGCAGCCAAAAAAAATCCCTGCTAAAAGCATGAATTACAATTTAATATGAAACACATTTTCAAAATGGTACCAGAAAAAAAAATATAAGTCATTAAGTAAGCAGGAATTCAAGTGAAACACGGACGATTGCATTATTTGCCTTGTTGAAACGCCGTAAAATGAAATGCTTTTAAGAAACGAAATGAAGAAAAGGACACCAACAATGAATTTAAAAGATGTCGCCATAGCAACGCAATAAAACGTTAATAGTTTGATCAGGAAAGAGGTTTTCGAACTCAAAGTTCAAACGCTTGTAACTTTTTTTCTAGTGGAGATAAAAGCTTGGTTCTTCGACTGTAAGTCGAATCAATTCTGGGGTTAAAAATATCGCTCTATCCAATGGCGTAACAATCAAAACTGTGGAATAATTAGTTTACTTTTTATTGATGGTTTTAATGAACCAAGTATTGCAAGAAATCGGGTGAAGCCTTGCAAAAGGCAAGTTTAAAAATTGAATAACTCATGCTGTGTTTAAGTTAGAGAATCGGAACAAACTATAGGACGGACAAAATTTTTCTGCTTCCAACGATATATAACATTAATATGTGCAAGTAATTTTTAACCCCAGTATTCGGCGATTTACGTGAAATTTGCCTTGAATTCGAATAAAAAACGAATCGCTAATCGAATCTTTTCAAACTATAGCCTAAAGTCTTTTTAGATAAATGAACTATTCAACACAAAAAGAATTTTTCAAATCGAACCAGTAGTTCCTGAGATTAGCGCGTTCAAACAAACAAACTTAACAGCTGTATATTATTAGTAAAGATTTTTAATCATTCAGTAAAGTTCTAAGTTTTATTCGGTAAATTAAAAATTTTCTCCTCAGAAACAGGAAAAAGGATCCGTGTTAGGTAAAGAATGAAGCGCATTCTCCGATAAGTGATGCCAATCACTTAAAATTTATTGGTGGGAGAGGAGGCGAGGGGGAGGGGGGGGGACTCTCAATGACCGAATGAAATTCCACATTTCACCGAGTAATAAAATGCGAACTTATTTGTCTGCACAGCATGTTACAATGAAAAGCATGAATGGGGACAAAATCGTTTGACCAAAAAAAATAAAATAAAATGAGAGGTCACAGTGACCTCACATGGACTCTGATCTAGGGGGTGCAGCTGCACCTCTCTGCACCCCCCTAGCTACGCCCTTGTGCTTAGTCATTATTTCCTTTGTTCTAAAAATGTTTAAATACACTTAGTGGAAAGTTTGTTTATACCACTTATGGCACAAAACACATTGTAGATTATTACACTTATCGGTATACAAAGCATATGCCATGTGCTTTGTGCCATATATAGAACAAACAATTAAAACATCATTTTTGGTGCACATTTTTAAGATTAATTTTTTTCTTCATTTTTCCTGAACTCAGGGTTATTTAAAAGGTAACAAATGATTTTTTTCATGAAAATATAAAAAATCCTGCAGTGAAGGGTTAAAAATTTTGAAGATTTTTCAAGCCCTGCTTTGCACACGCTCCTGAAAGTCGGCACATGAAACATCCTTCAGAGAACCAGTGTGTAAGCAACTTTGATAGCATCTAGGGCAGCGTTTCCCAACTTTTTTGAACTCATCGCTCCCTTCAGGACGCTGACTGACACCTATCGGCCCCTCCCCTTCCTCCAAAAACCCATTAGTTGGTGCAAGTGAACATCTTAGTATTAATTGAAATATAGGTACCTAACTAAAATTTGAAGTAAAATGAAAGCAATTACAACCAATCACTTTTAGACTAAAAGTATTGACCCTTTAAAAGCGGTCAATTATTTTACCAGAAATGCTTCCATAAAAGGCATATTTTTTTATTGCATAAAGTTAAGTACCATACTTAACAGAATAAGAATATTAAGAATTTTTTTTTTTTTTTTTTCATTTTCTATGCTTTTACAACATTTTTTATTTTACAACTAGCTGCCAGGGCAGCTAGATTAGCTTCCTGCGGCATGTTGATGCATAACGTCTCCCCTCTCTAACTTTTACCTCATTCTGAAGTTATATTATTTGATATAATTTAATGTTCATTCGATTTCAAGACATACCACGCACGTGGCCCGGCGTTGCACGGGCACTTCGTGCCCTGAAAGTAGTGAGAAAAAAATTTAAAGAGACTACTCCCCGCCAAGGCGGCTCGCTTACAGGCGCTTCACGCCTTTACTTTTTTCCTATATAAAAAAAATCATTCGAATTATTGAGATGCTTCACGTCTTCAAGATGGTGAGGAAAGTTTCAGTAAGTTCAGCTCGCTCAAAGGAAAAAAGCAGACATAGATACTCAGTTTTTAATATAAGTAGATGCCTCTTCAACAAATAAATGTTTCAAAATATTACCAGTAGCTAGCGATAAAAATTCTACGTAAGTGGCCCGCTTATGAGTTTCGTGTTTGATTTAGTTAAGCCTTCATTCAAAATTCTCATTATCATTTTTATTACTGTTTCATGGCAACCACGTTTTGCAATGCAAGAATGGATTTCATATTTAATCATTTATTAGGCTTAATCGCTTTAAACTTGACTACTTATTA
Organism: Uloborus plumipes; assembly: GCA_038373865.1. Lineage (NCBI taxonomy): Eukaryota > Metazoa > Arthropoda > Arachnida > Araneae > Uloboridae > Uloborus > Uloborus plumipes. The sequence goes on along the minus strand of JAXGGA010021974.1, from coordinate 8,825 downwards.
ATTGATATCTTTGCTAATTAAAATCGTATAATTATATCAATTGAAACTAATGAAGCCTGAAAAATTACCTATCTATCGGTACCTGGTTCGACTTTCAGGTCATTGGCGTTCAGGAGAAAGAAGCGTGACATAGAAAGATAGAAAGAAAGATAGTTAGAAAGAAAGATAGTTAGAAAGAAAGATAGTTAGAAAGAAAGATAGTTAGAAAGATACTCAGTTTTTAATATAAGTAGATTTTGGTCACAAAACCCCGAAATGTTTGCTTTTTTCAAATACATTCTGCATGCAGTAAAGAATGGTTTACAAATTATGCAAAAATTTCTCTTACTTACTGTGAATTTTGAGGTTTACGATTTTCCAAACAGTTCGGGCAAACCAGAAAAGGAAATCTGAAAATATCGATTCCCGTATGCCTTACGGGCAAACCAGATGAGGCCAATTTCGGGTTGCACGTACACTGTACGGGCAAACCGCTTAAAGGGTTAATTTATAAATAAAATATCTTTATTTTTGTTTCACAAAGCGAACTGATAAGCATTTGAAAGGTAACATTTAACTAAGATCATCGAGGTACTTTTCAAAAAACAGAAGTACATTTTTCAAGAAATTATTTTCTTTTCAACACTGGAATCTGGGGGAATAAAATATTATTGAAACTAAAAATTTGAAGGAAAATAAATTGAGCATCTGAAAATTCATAAAATTGACAGTGAATGACAAAATACTTCCTTAGGTTCATCCGAGGTGCGAGGAAATTCTTGAACTTTGATTTGTTTCTTTCTTAACTTGTGATTAAATGTCTGAACTCTGAACACCAGGTTTCGTACATGTTTACAATTTCGATTTTCGCTACCCTTTTATTACTATTGTTTACTCTTCTAAACACCCATCGCTCCCCCTATTGACGCTTAAGAATGAATTCTTAAGCATCGTCTTGAGGAGCCAAATCGCCCCCAGGTTGGAAACCACTGGTCTAGGACTCTGTAGCTATTCTTCAAGGGCCGCTTCATACTGAGAAAGAGGAAAAAGTATGTAGAGACAAAAGGGGTGCTAAGGAATTGCTGTGCTGCTATTTTTCATCAGGTACCACAAAGCAGTTGGGTCATGGCGCATAGCCATAATGATGCTTCCGGTCAGCGGAAATTGCTGGTTGTACATGTTGACCCATCTGTGCAATCTTTTACGCAAAAGTCGATTGCTTACCTCTATTTAATGCTTTGTTGCATTTTGAGCTTGCAGGCATGCTCTGAAGGATGTTTCATTTGCTGATTTTCAGGGAGAGTGCAAAGTGAGGAAAACTTACCTACAGATATTAGTTGATACTCAAGGAGCATAACTTCAAATTTTGTAGCGATACTTATAAAACATTTCAATTTGAGTATTTTCATTATTTAAAATGCAGATCTTGTATATTTTTTCCCAGCAAGTTTTTGCCACATTAGCAATTTAACATTAAATCTCAGGTTAGAATGCAATTTAACTATGGTCCACCCAGCTCAATTGCAGTCGACTATGGTCACATTTTTCTCAAAATACAAAAAAATTATCTAAAACAGTACAAAAATAAACCAAGGCATGTTTGCTAAAATAATGATAAAAAGAAGGGAAAAAAAGATGCACTACAAGCAGTAGAGATGAGTTCGGGCTCACTTTTGAAGGCCCGAGCCCGAGAATTTTTAATCCGAGCCCGCCCGTGCCCGAGTGATATTGTCTTGTTTTGAGCCCGACACGGCCTGAGCCCGAGTGTATCAAACATCAATATATATTTTTTATTTCCACTTGGGATGCACTGCCATATGGTATATCTTAATAGCAATCGCAAATACATTATAAGTGGGTGCTATCTTTTTGAATTATCATTATTATTTTAATTTTTCATATGCAGCAATTATCAATTGAAACATTTTTAAATATTTCAAAAGAAAAAGTTTTTCACATCACAGAAAGCAAAAAAGCACAAAAAAGAAACATTAAAATTACCACGCGATATCTTTGTTCCATATTTTAAGTAACATGCATTTACCCAAAAAAATGAAATAGAATGAAAATTCCATTTGTAATTTAAAAAAAAAAAAAGTAAAAGTCCTATGACTTTATAGAACTTAGCATCCACTTTCTACTGACCATTTACACCCCAGCTCAGCAGATCGCTTGCTTTCCGATGTGCAGAAGCTGAGAAACGATGTATGGGAGTGGGAGATAAGGTGATAAATGTCATCTCTCTGAAACTCTTCCTGAACAAAGCAATTCTGCCATTAAGAAAAACTTCTCACGCTCTTTAAGTGCCCAATATTTTGTTCCGTGAACGTTGTATTTCTATAAGTACTGACTATCTTAATATGAGATCGAGCCCGAGCCCGAAAGCTGCTTGAAGTTATAGGGCCCAACTCCGTCTCGGGCCGGGCTCATCTCTTACAAGCAGGCCCGTCATTTGGGGGGGGCAGGGGGGTAAATTGCCCCCTTCCCGGCTTTGAGAAATCAATGTAATTACATATAAGTGGGCGGGGCTTTTGCTGTTTTCCGATGAAATTGCATTGTGTTTTCACCCTTTGCCCCCCCCCCCCCGGAAAAACTTGAAACGACGTCCCTGACTACAAGAAAGAAAAAGAACACATGGCAATATTATTTACCTTAATTTTTACTATACAATTTGCCTATGACAAAGTTTAACAATACTTATTGCAACAAAGTTTAACAATACTTATTCTCAGTAGGCACCATATTCCCCCAATTAATGTGCTATCGAGAGGGAAATTTTTTAAAACCAGTGTTCAGGGCCGATATAAGAAATCAGAGAGAACAAGGCAAAAAAGATGTTTGGGACTTTCTTTAGTCAAACCTTAATATCATTTTAGCGAAAACAACTTAGATCATTTGGAGGTCCTCTATAAGTTCGGCGTCTTACACCATGGCCTTTTCAGTAAACTGGTTCTGCTTGTTCTCTCTCAATGGTAAATATCTCCATATATTATTTCTCTAAGCCGAATCCTATACCCGGGCGAAACTCGCTCATTTCTTTATCGAATTGCATGAAAATTTATGATTTTGAAGCTTATCCCGCGGGCTATTGACGAAAATTAGACCCACCCTCTAAAAAGTGTCGGTTCGTTTTTTATTCGAACTTCAATTTTTGGGCACAAAATTGACTCTATCTAGCGAAATAATTGTATCGTCTCCATTTTGATTTCATTCGAAAGATTAAAAAAAATGCGTTCTTTAGAACGTTTCTCCGCTAGCGCCGCGTAACGAGAATCTCGAAAATCCACGTTTAAGCGACTTATAAGCAATTGAAGTTTGAAAAGGTTAAATTTTTTGCTCAACTGTTAAAATCGTTACATTGTTGCTCAAATCAATTTTAAATGCGACATTTCAAGCCAAGGCTTAGCTCGGTAAACCTTAATTGTAACTTTTATTGTTTCAAAATACTATGGTAGTTTTGCGATAACGTTAGTATTTAGTTTAGTAGTAGCCTTGGGTATTTGATTTTAATATGGGGTATCACTTTTGTAGTAGTTGTAAAAGTGAACGTGTCTTTGATCTCTTTGAAAAGTTGTCAGAACGACGGCAGTAGATGGCGATGTTGTGCAAATGAAGCCAATAAAAATTGTCGTATTAAATTTTAAGTTTAGAGTTTTTTTTTTTTTTTTTTTTTTTGCGGAATTCCGCACGGGTCACCTAGTAATTTTAAATTTGGTACTTATCCGTTAGCTGTGCGCAAGTGAAAAATCGCCAAATGATGTATCGCTAAAAAATAGAATTCCGACAAATTTCTTACAAGGAGAGCGTTTTGAACTTCTGTTCCGTTTGTTGACAAATGTCTTTTACTTTGCTTGGTGACATTGGCGATTTTTAATTTTTCGCTTGCGTCCAGCTAACAGATAAGTACCCTAAATTTTTACTTCAAATTAAAAAAAAAAGGCTATTCTGCCATGACATGCGAAAAAGTTCCTGCACTTTTTGTCAAAATTGAGTTTGGCCACCAGGTGGTTCTTTACCCCATATTCAATGTGAATACAATATTTTAAAGACATTTGTCCATGGGAAAAAATATTTTAAAAGAAATTCTGGAAAAATTGCATCTGAATTAAATACATGGAGAAGCAAAACTTTAAAAGGTAGTCTTATTTTGAACTCGTCCGCAGATACGACTTTTGCGATGAGCACGACTATTGTATAATTATTTCTTTACAGATGTCATGGCTGGATTTCGAGAAGGGATGGGCAAATTGGCCGATTAATGATTGACTGTTGATAATCGACCAATTAATGATAAGGATGATTTTTTTTTTACTGCTACCGATTTCAGCACCTTATCTTTCTTTCAGAATTCTGATTAAAGAAATACTTATTTCTTTCTGTGAGAAGATTTTTGTTTCCCAATTTTTCAAATTTTCCCATCAAATTGTATCTAATTTCTCCCTGAGGCAGAAAACTGCCGACACGGCGACATTGTTGCAGAATCAGGGAGACAATGTGCAGAAAGATTTTTGTGATTGGGAGGAAAAAAAAAAGCTTAGAAAAAATAATATAAAACATCCATAAGGAAAAAAAACTATGAATCCATAACATTTTTATAAATATAAATACCTTGCGTCAGGGTGTAAAAAAATCAATGATTTATTTTAAAAAATCAAAAAAATCGGATTTTTTTGATTTAAATCGGATTTTTTTTATTTTTTTAAAAAGAATTAGAAATTTCAGTTATTAATTAATTTTTATTTATGAACAACTTACCTTTAAGTTTTTAAAAACACAAAATAACCTTTGAAGTAAAGTTTCACCAGTAAGAAACCCAGAAAAAAGTGTTAGGAGCCAATCTGAAAATAATCCTGTCTACTAGCTAGGATAAAAATCAAATGGGGCAGGAAGCTCAACCCAATCCTCACTTCATTCAGCCCCCCCCCCTCTTTATTTTGCTTTTGTTTTATAAAGCTGGAATATGTTCCATTTCAGCCACTAATAAAGACTGCCCCCCCCCCCCCCAGTTGCTAATGCAAGGCATAGAAAATTCATCTTCTGTTTGGTTGTTTTTGTTTTTTCTTTTCACTGAAAGTATATCACACACATTCTATCATGTCCCTCCCCCTCAATTCACTCTTTGCAATGCCTGCCCTGCACCTGCATGTATTTTCTTTATTTCACATATTAGACAACAAATAGCACTACTTGTGCATACATATTATTTAGACAGCAACCTTCCAGCATCTGTGGGGGGGGGGGTAAGGGGGGGAATAATAGGATTACTTTACCATTTATTAGATGGAAATCAAAGCTCTAAAAGAAAATGGTAAAAATTGGGATTGTCCAAGAGAATTTTTTAAGGATTAAAATAAAAAGTGATTTAAATCAATTATTTTTTTAAAAAAATCCAATTGATTTAAATCACTGATTTAAATCAATTGATTTAAATCATTGACACCCTGCCTTGTTGTGATTGCAACAGGGTTGCATATAAAGAATATTCTAGTATTGCAGAAAAAAATTGGTTCTAGAAAATTTGTCACAGAAAGCTGAAAAAAATTCTGCCACAAGGCAATTTCTTAGAAGTAATTTTCATATTATTATAAAATTTCAATAACACATTGCTAATTATATTAACTAGACATCAAAATTTAAAAACAAAAATAGGGGTGAATCTGTGGTGAGCATTCTAACTTAGTTGTGCTTTTAATTTATTTTTTTTAATAATTAGTAACTATTTAATTCAAGACATTTATTCTGTGAAAATTAGAGGTTTTCCAAAAGTATTATGCTAAAAAGAGAAAGGTATTGTTGCAACATTGTCTGTATGTGTATATTTATTAACAGGAAAATTAATAGATTTAAAACTTTATATGAACTGTGAGGATTATATTTGTTATTAATAAAATTATTCACCATAGTAGTTACTTGGTGAAGGTATAATTTAAAAAATATTTTTTCCACCGATTAATCGACAAACTTTTGCCAATTATCAATAATCAGAAAAGAGGCTGATTAATAGGCGCAGCACTAATTTTGAGTTTAGGTTTAACCCAGAGAAAGATAACAGAAGAGTGTTAGAAATAAAAAGGAAAATTTAGGCGTCACGATGACGCCTAGAATATATAGACATTAAACGGAACCACTTTTGTGCCATTTTTAATGAATCAAACATATATTGAAAATATAAATTGGAATATAAAAATTTCGTTAAATGGAAATGCTGCACATTGCCAATTGCATAATATCAGTAAAATATACAAAAGAAAATGATTTTTGAAAGACATTTACATTTTGAAATTACTTTCACAAATTATACTACAAGCCAAAATCAAGATGAGTGGGGGGAAAAAAGCTTATATGTGATCCAAAACTTTAGGCGTCAAATTTGGCACCTAGAACTGGAATTTTCGACGTCAAATAAAAACTTTTGGTCACAAATGTGACTATTGACCATTTACTTCTAGCACTATCCGGAGAGATATGTTAAACATATTCACTCCTCTTTGACATTTTAGCACTTTGAAAAAGCTTTCTTTTCAAATTCTTTTGTTAAAAGAATCTGGGAACACAACTCAAACCTTGGGTCTACCATGTTGCAAAAGTGCCAAAATTTATAAATTACCATAAGTAGGGATGCACCGATAAGCAAATTGGCCGATTACCGATTAATCGGCTGTTGATAATCGGCCGATTAATCGGCTGAGCCGATTAATGAATTGTTTTTCTATTACCAATTTTACCATCAGTGTTTTTATCTCTTATACAATTCCAAGTTTAGAAATAGTAAGTAATTTATTTCTGGGAGAAGATTTTTTTCCATTTTCGTAGTTTTCACAAAATAATTTCAATATTTTATCAACTTTCGAAGAACCAATTTTCATATTAGTGTCAATAATATTATTAACACATTGTTAGTTATGTTAATTGGAAATAAAAAAATTTATAAAAAAAGGAGGGGTGGGGGAGTGTGTGGTGAAAACTTCAATTTAGGAGTACCAGGGGCCGCGCTAAGCGTTCGCCACCTCGCCAAATGCTATAAAATAGAAAATTCGGCGAAAAAAATTCTGATTTGGCTAAAGTATTGGCGAATGGAAAATTGTCAGAAATTTTCACTTGGGGGAAAAATACACTTATTACATTAAAAAAACAAACAATTAAAATTCTTTGATTAAAACTCTCGAAGTTTGGCTAAGACTTTTGAAATTTGGCTTATATACTGGCTAACAACTTAAAATCCTTAGCGCGGTCCCTGGTACTTTTAAATCATATATTTTAGTAATCAGTAGCAATTTAATTCAATACTTTTATTCTTTGAAAATTAGAGGTTATCTGAAAGTACTGTGCTAAGGAGCTGAAAGTACTGTGCTAAAACTATCGCCACATGAAAAATGTTTCATCATTGCGTATGCATATTTATTCAAAGTAGGAGAATTCATTAAAAAAAAACTTTATATCAACAGATTATTCGGCCCGATTTTGCCGATTATTAATAATCAGCAAAGTGGCCGATTAATCGGTGCATCCCTAACCATAAGTAAATTATCACATTTTTTTACTGTGCTTTTTACCTTTTACATTGCACAGTAACAGGAACAATACTAATTAACCCAGAATGAAAAGAGTCTTTTAGATTTTTTTTTGGAAATTTCCATTGAACATAATTTACAGACACTTGCAACTAAAACATAACTTGAGCTCTGAAATGCGGCTGAAACTTGTTCTGTTTCATTGCCAGTTTAAGATTATACTTATTTTTAATCTTTTGCATGAAAACAATATCTCTTGCCCGCTTGACAGCTGCCGGTCCAGATGTTCCGGTATATCCCAGCGCTTTGTATTGCTGCATTATTTTCCTCACTTTCTTCTCATTATCTGAAGAAACCGGTTTCAGATTTTGCTTATAATAAATGGACAACGACCTATGACCTAAGGTAGTGCCAGAGGGTAGAACAAGTTCAAAGTCCGAATCTTCCAGCAAATCGATTAAAGCATCTTCGTCGATTTGCTCGTTCATTTCATCATTGGAGGAGTAGTCGTAAAAGTCTGCATAATCCAACAGTGCTTCTCTTTCATATAACATTTTACAATGCCCTTTGTCAAACATGTGTTTTCGAACAGATCCGACGGATTTAAAGCCTCTGCCCTTTCCATTGCACCACAAGCAAACGTGATGAACATAAATTTTGGCCGCTAAAGAAGCAATCAAACCATCTAGGTCTTTAACAAATTCAATATCTGGTATAAAAAATGAATGGTTCTCAGTCATATGTGCAACATTATTTTCTGCAGAATCACTTTGGTTGTCACAAAATAAACAATCATTAGTATCAATGGTAATTGTTTGGATGTTTTCATCAGCCTCATCAGCACTTTCCCACTCTCCATCATCATCCTCCCAGTCATCATCAGAAGCATCATCATCATCTGGGGGAATATTTTCAGGTGATAAAGTCTTCGTAGTTTTACTTGGAGTTTTGCATGCAACGGGTTTTTTTCTTTGAATTATTTCTGCTGATTTAATTTCTAGATGCTTTTTAGATTTCATGTGGTTATCCATTGCATTTTTGGAAGAGAAATGTTTATGACACGAATCACAACGTAAAGATTCTTTTTTGCTGCTTTCATCACTATTTGCTTTGAAGGCTGCAGCTTTTTCTTCGAATTCTTCTTTAGTTAAAGGTGGTAATTCGGCAATTCTTCTCTTTAAATTATAACGATGCCAGTCCGATTTATAGTGCTCTTGATGCAATTCGGGAACTGAGAAAAGTAATTTACAAGCAATACACGTCAAAGACATTGTGCAGGGGGCTGTTAAACACAGAATTAAATAGCAAGAAAACAAACCAGAGATATTTCACAAC
>JAXGGA010021973.1:0-15740 GCA_038373865.1 Uloborus plumipes | reverse complement strand
GCGTATATTTTGTTTTCCAAACTTCAAGAGACTCCTGGCTCGGAACGGGGGTAAAGAGATGATGTATTTGTCCCCTGACGGTTTTTGATGGGCAAAACAAAATGATGTTTTCTGCGGAAAAACTTCACATGGGAGCAGAACGGGTACTTTTCATCAAAATGTGTCGGCATGGTTTAAAATCATGTCGCCGAAGCTATTTTTTATCATAATATTTCACCCAAACATTGGTCTTTTTTTAAGAAAATAAATTTTGCATTTATTCTTTTAAGTGATGTTTGTAATTCTAGAATCTTAAACGGAAGTATATTTTTATCAATTTTTAGAGTGTCAAGATTAAATAGAGTAAAAATATTAAAACGACATATGAAAATCAGCAGACATGTGTGTCGAAGCAACTAGGAACCTCTTTTCGTTGCAAAGAGGTGATTATACACTGGCGGAAAAAAATCCCAACACCAAGAAAGACTAGCGCTAGATAAACGAAATTTGGTAGGCGTGATTATACAACTGAAAGATGACATCGATTGAAATTTCGCGCTCCGCGCATAAATGTGGCGCAGCTGTCGTCACTCAGAACATGCAAATAAGACTTGTTTTAAAAGCTTGTTGCAAAGCTCGTGAGTATTATTTTTTTTTTTTTTTTCGTGAAATTTGACGCATTGCATTCATGTTAGCCAGGAATATCTTAAAGAAGACGAAGAAGCTATTATCAACAGCTCACCGAGTTTAAACGAGGTCGTACAATTTGGCTACGAAAAGGTGGATAATACACCTTACTGTTGGTTGGAAAAAATAACGTATTGGGTCTTTACTTATCATATCAACTACGCTCGGTATTTACCCATTTATTTACATGAAATATTAAATTTGCGTGTGATACATGCGTATGCTCACAGTGAATAAGTGTTGGGCCGTGGTGGCCCGATCGGTAAGGCATCGGACTCGTGTCCGGAGGGACCCGGGTTCGAAACCCAGCCGATCAAAGATCCACCGCCTTGATTAATGGTGGCTGGGACTCGTTAAAAATGTCGTGGTCACAAAGTCCTCCAAGTAAAACGATACCTCTGGGGGTGCTGGGCCCTAGGGTTTGCTCGACCCTAGGTTCTGGTTCAAAATTAAGAACAGAGCGCTCTTCAGGGCCCTATCCCGGTTAAACCACGAAGCTGTGGTAGGTACGGGGGACCCTGGAGAGTGTGAAGTGAAGTGAATAAGTGTTTGTAAATTTGTGGTTGATATAAATTTTGTAGCATAAAGAAAGACCAGGTTATAGAGCAAGCAAGTAATCGAAATTAAAAAACAAAGAGAGGATTGACAAGAATCGAGGGTGGGGCTAACAAAATAAAGGCAGGAGCCCTATAGTCTTCAGAACCTATTTTTGAACGTAAGAAGCCTGAATTTAGACTACTGTACAAAAATTTAGCTACAATTGAAACGAAGTGCAGGAACTCAGCTCCAATGAGCTCTGCAGAAAGTTAAACCCTTTTATAAGGGCATCTCTCTCTATCTTGTGTGTAATTTGCTGAGAGAACAGAAAAAAAGGGAGTTCAGGAAAAAAGGTTTTTAACCTGCAGAAATCCAAAAAAATGAATCAATGGTAAATAATTCATTGAGTATACTCATTATAAATACTGACATCATTGAAATAATGAAACACTATCTCTAATGCACTATATAATTTGCAAAACACATCTTCAATGCATACTAGAAAACTCCTTCTGCAAAAAAATGTACATGAAGGCGCAAAAATATTCATTAAATGAAGCTCTTGTGTCAGCAGATGTGCATAAATAATTTTTCTGATCATGATAATTCAGTTAGAATTAATATTTGATAAATTTGACGAAGAATTTCATCCACAAACTCACATATTTAGCATTGAAAAGGGTATTCTTTGTAACGCCGAAACACATGTATACCGTTTTCCTGCTCATTTGTGTTTAATGTGTTTTTTCATATGCTTTTTTCCATTACACAAAGTATTTATTTTCTTTTTTCAAATTTATTTTAAATTGAAAAATTGTTTACTTATTTTTGTTAACTTTTTTTTTGTAAATATCTATGTACTGTCCGACTTCGAAACCCGCGCCTAGCACCGTTGAACGGTTCTATTTTAAAAAGGCAGGCAACTTGATTACGAAAATGCACGGTGGCAGCAATTTTTTTTTGTCCGATATCATTTTATTTTCATGGACCTGATAAGGAAGAGAAATTTAAGGGAAAAAAAATCAAGAGGATTGACAAGAATCGATCAACACCTCAAATAAACTAATCCAACGAAAAACAAAACAAAACAAAAAAAATCCCTTTCCATTCCTTATCTCTCTTATCCCAATCACCCCTAGTTTCATAAAATCAATTGAGACCTGACGCATGCGCAAATTCGAGGAAGGTCGCTGAAAAGAATATCAAACAGTATCTATCTATACATCTATATATACATATAAATATATAGATAGAGACAGACACATTTTTATGATATTTAACCTAATTATAGCTTCTACAATTTCATTTTCGCCTATTTTGATATGTATTTTTAATGGTCTGTAAAAAATTAATGAGACAGTATTTTTTTTGGGAATATTATGTTTTTTTTTCATCTGTAGACTCTAAGGATTCAGGAAAATATCACATTTTGTAGTCCCCGAAGTTGGCAAACGAAACCATGTTTCTAAGCATCTTTTCTGCCTTCGTCCCACAGACTACAGCCCTTCATGAGCAGCATTCAAGGGGGAGTTTTCCAACAGGATAACGCTTGCCCTCACACTGCTGCTGTAACACAATGTGCTCTACAGAGTGTTGACATATTACTATGACCCGCAAGAACACCAGATCTGTCTCCAATTGATCACGTATGGGATATCATTGGATGGCAACTCCAGCATCATCCGCAGTCAGAAATGACTCCTATTATTGACACAACAAGTGTAAGCATGGTACTTCATACCACAAAGTGACATTCGGCACCTGTATGACACAATGCATGCACGTTTGAAGGCTTACCTTCAAAATTCTGGAGGTTACACCGGCTATTAAAGTAACATAATTTCACATTTGCGCAGCATTTTCTGGAGCTTAAATTAGCCAGTGATCTTGTACATTTAATCAATTAAACTTGTTAACTAGACAACTGCATTACCCAAATTTCATTACTCTACAGCAATTTTTTTCTTGGTGTTGGGATTTTTTTCCCCGCCAGTGTATGTTTATGGAAGAATAATCCTACAAAAGTTTGCCAGATGTTTCCTTTTAATAATGTGTTACGTTACAGTAACGATATGAGCTACTTAAGGCAGTGCGATAAGAACTATTTAAGGCAATGGTTCTCAACTACTGGTATATCTATCTCGGGGAGCATGTGGTAAACTACAAAAGTATGCAAAATTACGTTGATAGTACTGGAATTTAAGTGCGACTACAGTAAAATCGTGGAATTCTATGTTGAATTTTTTTTTCATACTTTGTGTTTTTCTGTACATTAGAACCAGACTAATGTCCGTCCATTTTCGTTACTTTTTAAGAGAGCGTGAAAATGTTTGTGTGATACTTACAAAGGATGGGACTCACGCTCTTTTAACGCTGCTAAATAGTTGTGACAGAATTTCTTTTATAGAATAGCTTTGTCATGGGTCGATGCAAATAAAGTTTTCTACATACAATCCAGTGAAAATCGCCATTTTTGGATACGCTAGTCTGGCTCTGAGGTACTAAGTTAAGTATTTCACTGGTATTGAATAAGAAAGCAAAGAACCAGAGGACATTGCTGTGAAGTTTCCTTTGGAGTCTAGGATAAGTTACGAAAAAGATTTTTCGAGCAACTTACGAGAAGAGGCAAGAGTAGAAACAAGCTTAACGTCGAGGAAAATTTAAGTCTATTTGATTAAGCTGGAGACAGTGAGCAGCTTAATAAACGAACTTCATAAAGCGATCCCAGGGTTCCCAACAAATATCGTCTGAGAATTTTTAAGTTTTATGTCTGATCAATAAAAGCTTTGTATTCATTAAAATAAGATTTTTTTTGTTTTTGATTTCAACTGTCTATTGACAAATTAAATTGCAGTTTTACTGTGAAATTCAAACAGATATATTTATTCAACTTACCCTTTATGTCCAACATTAATTTAGCAAATTTTGAAAAAAAAAAGCTTTAGGGTCTAAGGCCCCCTACGCCTTAGGGCCCCTAAGAAAACTATTTCTGATCGCAGGTACCATCTGTCGCCTCTCAGTGAAGTACAAGGAGTGGTACTTAAAAGCTTCAGCATGATTACAGCCATATAGGATTCATAATATTAAATAATATAAGCGCGGGACTTCTGAGTCCCATCGGGGCATAAAGGGTTAAATTATAAGGACATAAGTACTAAAACTAAAATTTTTCCCATTGGTATGCTCATTGTCAATTATACACAAAGAGGGGTATAATAATTAATATAAGCTGGACTTTTGAGTCCCGTCGGGGCATAAAGGGTTAAAGTATAAGAACATAAGTACTAAAACTAAAGTTTTTCCCATTGGTATGTTCATTATCAATTATACACAAAAAGGGGTATAATAATTAATATAAGCGGGACTTCTGAGTCCCGTCGGGGCATAAAGGGTTAAATTATAAGGACATATTTTACTAAAACTAAAGTTTTTCCCATTGATATGCTCATTGTCAATTATACACAAAAAGGGGTACCCCATACGTTTTAAGGGGTAGACTCGTGGTTTAAGGAATCTTGCAGATTGGATGATATCAATAACTTTAAATTAAAGTGAAACTTAAAAAAAAAATAACTCTTTTACAACAGAAATGCTATTTTTTCTTTGAATTTTAGATAAAAAGCTTTCATGAACCAAGGTTGAGCAAAACTGAACTTTTTACTGCTCAATGAATTTGCAATATGTATTATTTATGCTAGTTTAGTGGTGAAATAAAATGTAAAAAGAGAGAAAGCAATTGAAAGAGTTTTCCAGATAAAAAACTTCATTAGAGAAAGAAAACTTTCAACGATGGAAAAAAAAAGTTTTAATCTTGAAACGAGTCTAAAGCTGCATATTTAGAAAAAACTAGTTTTTGTTGCAAAAACTACCTGAATTAGTTCTTATGAAATTTCAAGAACTCCAATACTGAAATAATAATAGAAAAAAAAGTCATATTAAAAATTCTTCGCATATTTTTAAAAGAATTTTAATTTTTAGAAAAAATGTACTATAGTTTATACTTTCATCTATTAAAGTGATGGCAAAAAATTTGATCATTTTTGTCCTGTTTTAGTGAGATAGAATCTCAAATTTATTTTTAAAACTCGCAGTTTTGCATTCGTTTAGCAAATATTTTACATAATCTTTCTTTTGCTTGTTATGTTGGTATTTTCAAAAAAGTTTAGCAAAATTCTTCGCATGGCCAACTTTATTGTTTTTTCCAAAATTATGTTCCATAATTAACTTCTTTTCAGCATTTTTATCAAACAAAAGTAATTGAAATAGAATGAGAAAAAAAAACTTCCTTTTTTCCTCCTTTTTATTTCAAAACTAAGTGACTTTAGCAATAAAACATAAATTAGATAATTTTTTATATAAATAAAGTTTGCTCCATTTTTTGGAAATATTGTCGCAGATAAATAAGCTTGCTGCTACATGCTGTATACTGCATTCATAATTACGAAAAAAAAATTGTTGCTAACATGTCTTCAAATTCTAGTCACTAATTGCGTTTAATTGATAATTATTTTACGACATTTAAATAAACAATTATAATAAAAACATGAGCTTTCTTACAGCGGAAAGATTTTTTTTAAACACTATTTATTTTTGTTCAAAGCAAAACAAATTAACGGGCTCAGATGCACAATCAATCAATCTCTATTACCTTCCATCATTTCAAGTATACAAAGAAGTTTATTTCGTCTTTTACTCCTTACTCTTTTCGGCATTTTTTTTTTATATAAAAACTAGAAATATTGAGTATTTGAGCAATTTTTCTTTTTTTAGTTTTAGTGGTTCTTGTTTCTAGTTTTAGAGCAATTATTTTTCTTTTTATGAAAAAAGATTCAATTTCTTCCACGGACTCTCAAGTCAAACTAGCTGTCGTGGCCGTCACGAAACTTTCTTCTATATCTATCTTATGAATTCCGATTCCGAAATAAAATACGTACTAGCCCGATTAATTGGAGACAGCTCCAATTTCCCAATCATCGTAATAACCCTGCAAATACGGAATCAATGAGCGAAATTGGAAATCATTGCAAACGCCTTGTTTAGATTAATTGCAAACATTTTATTTGTTAGTTTAAAGAAATTGGCAACAGTTAAAAATTTCAAATCATTGAAAGTTTTCAGATGTTTTGATAAATAACGTGAAAGCGATTTTGTAATGAATTAATTTTTCGCATTGTTGACTAAGCGCAAAAATCACCCCAACCTCCCCCTGGGGCGATTGGCGCCAAAATTTAATCGGTGCTTGCTTCCATATTGGGTTAGTGTTATTCCAAATTTTATTCTAATCGCAGCAATATTTCCCGAGATACAGTAGGTGCAATGACAAAATAAGCACTTTTGATTGCTCCACAACCCTTTGAGGTATTGACACACTCATTGAATCAGCACCTGTACTCAATAGGGTCTACCTATGGACCAATTTTCGTTTGATTCCGCCGGTTACTTCCTGAGATATAGCAATCACCCCCGCGCATAACACGTGAGATTGCTCCACCCCCCTTGGAGGAATTCGCTAAAAAAAGTCAGGTGCACCAGTTCACATGGTGGTACATGTGTGCAAAAATTTTTGTTCGATTTCATGCAGTAATTTTTGCTTTAGCACGGCCACAAAAACTGACACACACACAGACATTTTCCAAAAATGGTCGAAATGGACTCAGCACACCTCAAAACGTGCAAATCCGTCAAAATTCGACATTCGAAAATTTTCACGAATCCAATACTTTCTTCTATATATTAGATATAGAAGAAAGTAAAAAAGGTTTATAATTGTATAAAATCACCAATAAAAACATCAATATATTTTTTTTTGCATATTTTAATCCTTACGCTGTTTTCAGTGAAGTCTGCTTGAGTCAGCTCTGCTTATTAGAAAACAGCATTTAAAAAGGGTGCAAAGGTATTCCTATACTACAGTGCTGTTTTTCAAAATGTTCAAAATTAAATAAAAAATTGTTAAAATCAAACACCGAGTATGAGAAAGCGATGTTTCGGGCAATAGTTTTGGAGCTAAAGATGTGTTTTTCAAAGCTGGTAATTTTCTCAACAGTTATTGAACGGCATGTACACGGACAGATGGAGAGATGACATTTCCCTATTCTAAAACCGCTTTTCAATTTTTTTCATTAGTATTTATTACATTAATTAATTTGTTGATGCATTTTTATCTTAAATATATTTTCTTACACTGCAAAAAATGAACTGTTGTTTTTACAGTATAATATTAGCAGCCAAAGTTTCAATTTAAAACTGAAATGCACAGTAGTAAACTGTAAAACTAGTAATTTAACAATTTCTTACTGTAAATTTAAAAAATTTGCAGTTTATTGCCGTAAAATTTAGCTGTATTATACTGTAAAAACAACAGTATAATACTGGCAACAGAGGTTCCAATTTAAAACCGAAAGAAGGTACTGTAATAAACTAAAATTAGCGATTTTACAGTTTAGTACTGTAAAATTAGAAATTTTTACAGTTTATTACTTTTAAATTAGCTGTATTATACTGTAAAAACAACATTCATTTTTTACAGTGTAGGTACTAATATTTTTTCTTTGAGATGGTTAGCATTTTTGCGTTTACGATTAAGTGGACTGAAAACTAATTTTTTTATTTAATTTATATGTTAGTAGAGGCATAGAATTAACCATATTACTTTACGAGTTTTAAAACAAGTGGTCTGAATAAAATACACACTAAGAAAACAAACTTAGACAATATTTTTTCCGCATCTGTTTGCTCACTCTACTAACATGAAGTAGTGCCTGTCGTACTCTGTAAACATTACTAAATCTAAGTGCAAACTTTGCTTTAAATGCCTTAAACAGGATTTAATGAACAACTGATTTTTTTAGATTAAGTCCTAAACAATGTAATAAAGCAAACAACATTTTTCTTTTCGCGATAATAATTGGAGTTAATTAAGTTTCCTTCCGAAGAAAAAAAAATAATATTTAAAAAATGGTTTGAACATTTTCTTGATCTTTTAAATTGTTTTGTCAGAAAACTCGTTACACATTTAAACATAAACATAAAATCCATCCTTTCAAGTTAAAGAACTGTTATAATGTCAGTATTTTTTGATGTCGATTGTGGAAAGGAAAATTATTTTTCTGCCTTCAAGAGTAATTAAACTCATTTTTATATAAAAATATAAGAGCTGTAAAAATGTTATTCCGTTGTTCTACATTTTAATAATTAGAATAATGATGTCTTCTTTAGAAAATTTTCTGGAGAACAATATGAACTCAAAAACATATCTCCTTTAACGAAGAAGAAAGAAAGCTCAGAATTGCGCATGTCAAAATAAGTTATGGGGTTTGATATGTGTTAGTTACAAAAGCGTCCAAAGAGAAAAAATATGTAGAATTAGGAAGTCGAAGTCAATTTGTGCACATTTTATTCTCGGCCTACTTCAATTCAATGACTACCATTATTCTGTGATTAACTTTAGTAAGCAGACGGGTCTCTCTATAATACAGTTTAAATCATTATGGCAGTTAAAAGTTCATTTCTGGACAGTTGCCAAAATTTTTTGATGGGTAAAACTTAAACGACGTTGCAATGTAAAACACATGTTTTTTTAATATGATGGAGTAATAACTGACAAATATCTTTTTAAATATTGAAATTTAAAGACAAACGTATATAGAAATAAAATCATCAACAAATAATTATTAGTGTAATATTTTTTTCGAGATTAAGCGAAGGTGCAAATCAAACGATGAGTAAACCCGCCAGTGAAGGATGAAACTTGTAACTTTTTTTCTACGTGAGGGCTAATATATTGTTTTGGCAGAACTTATTAATGTTGAAATTGTGTTCTACGGGCATTTTTAAATCAGTTTTGCAGGCATGAAATTCTCGAGTCGTTATCTATCGTTCATTCTTTCATGTTTAACATTAGATAAAATTCGTAATTTTTTTTCGCGTAAAGGCTGCAACTCTATTGTAGCAAGACCGCTATTTAAGACTGTTTGAAAATTAACTTTGTGTGCAAGAGAAAATTAGTGAAATTGGTGCGTATATTTTCAAGTATTTTAAATACTTGCCCTACTTTTAAAAAAGGAAAATTTTATTGAGAAAAGTAAATTTACAAGAATATCCAAAATTAAAAAAAAGGAACTTGATACTTTATTCGTGGATATAAAAACAAAATAAATTGGAATAGATGCTATTTCCGTTCCATGTGTGAATAAATAAGAGATTTTTTTTTTTAAATGTCATTAACGATTAAGAAGATACAATTTTTTTTTAATGAAGTATAAACCCCTAACTCCATTAAAAACGTACGGCTGATTTTAAGTTAAAAAGTTTCAGAATATTTTAGGAAGTGCTGCGTTATTAACTGAAAAACCTGAAGAGAGAATTCTGAAAGAGCTTTTATTTTGAAAGTTAGAACTCTTTAATGGCAGTTGGAAAATATTTTAAAGAATGCTAAAAGGATATGATGGTTCTGAGTAAAATTTCTGATAAAGATTTAAAAATAGATTAACGGTCATTATGCAGTAAAATAAAGTTTCTTTCGCGGCTTTGCATTTTCAGCACTATAATTTCATCGTAAAGTATGAATGATCTTAAGAGCAATAAAAATCAAAGGAAAATCTTTTGAATAATATCCGGCAACTAATGGTTTCTCGAAAAGTAATACATAAATATTTATTCCGGTTAACGAAGCACACTTGGCACGAAACGAAAGTGTAGGAAAAATCTAATTACAGACGAGTTTTATTCGCAAATATTGCAATGTAACAGCTAAAGCTTTTACAGAATGGCAATATTTATCTCAAAATTTGATCTATATCTCTTGTATTATAATGGCTTCTGAAAACTTTCGATTGCTCACACAACTATTTCCAGTTTAGTTACGAACCATTATTGAAAATTCGCTACTTTCTTCCCCTTTCACTCTGACGTCATTGGAGGGGATACTTGTTAAATTATAGTCATCTTTTCGGTATATGATCATTTTTCAGACCTATACAGCTGTTATTATGATTAACAGAACACGGCGAATATTACACCTGTATGAATTGTATCATTTGATTCAAAGCTTTTACAGCACTGATAAGCATAAACGTCGTATTTACACTTTTTAGTAATATTTAGTTAGTGTCACCATGTAGTTCGTTGTAGTATATTTTACCGAAATGCAATGCTTTATGATGCTTTGTGAATGAGATATATTGGAGAAATAGTCTGTAAATGTGCCGTCTGAATGAAAGAAATGGAAGCGTAAAATATTAGCTAGCGATTTCTCCGTTTGAGTACAGCTGCATTGCATATGCTGCTTTTCTGCTTAACACGGTAATAGAGAGTTATTTCAAAGTTAGGGAATACTGAACCTTCAGATCTCTGGTGGAACTTGGTGAAGGTTGGTGAAGGTGCTGGTGAAGGTTAAGCTATTGTGGTGGGGACGTCCTCGTGGTGCGGTCTGGATCACGTTTAATACCCCTTCCATCTTTTGTGGATATTTGACCAGATTAGTGACTGGTCAGCTGCTGTTGGGGTGGTAAATTAAGCAGGCGATGGGCACTGCCAGATCAGATCTTATATCTAAATCCACGGCTTCTAGAGTCGGAAAGTGGTTGATGAACTGTCCTATGGGGACAGAAGGAGTGTGCATCGTCCCTGTAAGGGGGCGTAGTAGTGTGAAAACCGGAAATACTGCTGAATGCCATGTGACTCCATTCAGTACCACTAGGTGGATTTGCGTTTTATTATGTGTGTCATACCCGTCATTTATTATTCAATCAGTA
Organism: Uloborus plumipes; assembly: GCA_038373865.1. Taxonomy (NCBI): domain Eukaryota; kingdom Metazoa; phylum Arthropoda; class Arachnida; order Araneae; family Uloboridae; genus Uloborus; species Uloborus plumipes. Next base: position 4,782 of record JAXGGA010021973.1, on the reverse strand, counting down.
AAAAAAAAACGATTAAGGTGGGGTGGGTTGCGGGATTTAGCATTTTATGGATGGCTCCTTCTAGTTCAATAAACCTAGCATCTTGGGATTTTTTTCTGTGATTGTAACTGTGTGTGTGACGTAAAGGATACTGCGTTTATATCTGTAAAAAATAGTTTCCAAAACAGAAGTGCGAGAAGCTGAACTCCTGTCAGCTTCCAGGGCCGCCGAGAGCCACGACGGGCTCCTAGTCAGTTCATTTGCCGGGACGCCCTCCCCAGAAAAACTTTAAAATTTGCATTACTCCGGTTCCAAACCCATGCACTCCGAAGCGCTGGGCCCCTAGTTTACAACCAATGTGTCATGGGCTCTCGTCGGTTTTGTGAACTTCCATGAAGATTAAGCCCCGGTTGGCTCATATTTAAATGTTTAATTCCATTTCATAAAAATGCTGGCAATAACGAAAACGGAGCAAATCTTTAAGTTTAAATGCTCATGTTCAAGAATTGGTTTAATAAGAATAAATCTCCGTTAACAACCTTGTTATCGCCTTTTACTCTCCAAACTTGTCCCAAGAGAAAGGCGAGATGAGAAACATTAACGACCTTTATTTCCTTTATCTTTTCACTTCACTTGCTCGGTTTTCCTACAAACGAGCCGCGTAAGCTCCTTGGTATACATAGCACTGATTAAAAGAACTTGCCAGTCAGCAGAATTAACGAACCGAATTGAAGAGGCGTTCAGGTGTATTTATCAAAGGATAAATCTAACGAATGTGCACCATAAGCTCCGAAAAGTCAGAATTAAGTCCCGATGAAAAAACTTTTGTTCCATCGTTTTTTGCCGGTGTGATTTTAATTTCCTAATGCAGTTCTTTTCTAACTTGTACTGAACAGAAGTCAGAAAAAAAGTTTTCAGTTCAATTTCAATTTTCAATTTCAATTTATTTCAATCAAGGCAGTACAAACCATAAGCAAAAAATAGACATAACATAAGACGAATACAACAATAAATAAAACACTAATACAGAAAAAAAAGAACAAAATTAAAAAAACAAACGTCAAGTATATACATCATAAACCAAAAAGCCCTGATTAAGTAAAGGGAGTAAAGGCTGTAAAAAAAACAGCCTGACGAGCTCCCATCACTCAAAAGGGACAACATTTCGGGCAAATTAATGAATAGGGAAATAAAGTACTCTTCTAAATTCATAAGAACATATATACAGAAAGTAAAAACAATAGAGAAAGAAATATACAGATATATATAAAAAAAAACAATATAAACAAAGAAAAGAAAAACTTAAATTCAGAGCTAACGCAAGACATTGAGGATAAGTTAGTGTTCACAAATTAGTTTAAGTATAAGTTTAAGTGGAGCTAAGTATAATGTTTTTTAACCGTTTTTTAAATAAATTTCTACTGTTTATGCATTTTAGGCTGTTTGGTAGAGAATTCCAGAATCTCGGTCCATAGGAATTAATGCCATTGAATAATAAATTTGTTTTTGCAAAAATTGGTAAAAGATCATCACGATGCTTAGTATGGTAATTATGAACCATTTCTCGCATTTCCACTATTTCCAAATTAAACCCATTATGGACTGAATCATACATAAAAAGACCAACATTATAATTATAAATTTGTTCAGCGTTCATTAAAAAACTTCTATTTATGTTACCAAATCTATTAGTCCTATTAACAATTCTTTGAAATCTATTTATTAAAACATTAATTCTGTTTAAATTATTTTTAGTTGTTTGACCCCAGGTAAGTATACCATAATTAATAACTGAGTAGATCATAGAAAAGTATAGGATGAACAAAACATTTACAGGAACTAAATTTGACACAAAGTTCATTAAACCTAAACTACGAGAAATCTTTTTTGAAACAAAATCAATGTGATTATCCCAGCGTAAATTATTTTGCAAATTAATCCCCAAAAAATTAATATTCTCTACATGTTGATAAGTTTTTCCAATCAACCTTAGTTCAAAATTGTCAATTTTCTTATTTTTCCAATGAAAGATAGTGAAATTAGTTTTGTCGTAGTTAACATACAATTTATTGGCATTAAACCATAACATAACTTTCTCTAATAAAACCTGACTTTTAGTTTTCAAGGAAACTACATCCTTTTCACCAACAAAAACAGATGTGTCATCAGCATAAGACAAAATTAAAGAATCTTTAGATAATAAGAAGATGTCATTTAAAAAGATAATGAATAACAGTGGACCCAATATTGAACCCTGAGGAACACCATACTTAACTGACAGCATTCTTGAGCATGAATTTCCTATGGAAACATACTGTTTTCTATTACTTAAATAACTACAAAGCAGATCAAAAGGTCCACCTCTTATACCATAAAATTTTAATTTGTGTAGTAATATATTATGGTCAATAACATCAAAAGCCTTAGTAAGATCAAGAAAAAAACCAAGTACAATATTTCTTTTGACATCAATTTCTTTCTGAATGTAATCAATTGCTCGAATTATAGCTACTTCAGTTGATTTATTTTTAGTAAAACCATATTGGTTATTTAAAAGTAAATTATTAGTGCAAAAATAGTTCCAAATCCTAGAATAAATTAACTTCTCAAGAATTTTAGCAAAGATGCAAGCAATAGAAATAGGTCTATAATTTTTAACATCATTGGGGTTACCTTTTTTTTTGAAAACAGGAATAACCTTACAGACTTTCAAATTATTCGGTATTATAAACTCAGAAAAAACACAATTAAATAACATTGTAAGTACAGGCGAAATTTCATTTTTAATATATTTTATTACTCTAGGGTGTATTCCATCATGCCCAGCTCCCTTAGAAATATTCAAATTATCAATTATCGTAGTAAGCTCAGCAGATGAAATTTCACCTAAATAAAAAGAATAAGGAACAGATCCAAATTTCTCTAAATACCCATAGAATGAGTTTTCATTAGAAGCACTGATATCATTGGTATTGATTAAATTATCAGTTATATTCAAAAAGTAATTATTTAAAATCTCTGCCTTATCAGCATCATTCACAACAGTTACATCATCATATTTTAAATCACTTAAACCAGTAATATCGCATTGAACAGCACCTTTAACATTGACATCAATTTTCTTTAAATTATTCCAAATAGTTTTAGTTGACTTATCCACGGAAAATAGATTGCAATAAAATTGTTTCTTAACTCTCTTAATTTCCTTATTTACCCCATTTCTATAAGTCTTATAAATAACTAAATCTTCAAGTTTTCTAGTGTGAATAAATTTCTGATAGAGTTTATTCCTAAACTTAATCTTTCTCAATAAGTCAATATTCATCCAACACTTCCTCATTTTGTTCTTCTTTTTGAAGGCAGTATAAGGGAAAAAAATATTGTAAAAATCGGAAAAAGTTTTCAAAAAGGCATTGTAATTATCTTCAATATTACTAAAAATTAAGATATCCATCCAATTTATAGTAGATATGTAAATTCTGAAATTTTCAAGGGAATGTTGATTATAAAGCCTGGTCATAGGATAAGTACAGCCATTACGTTCATTAAATGTTTTATGATCGTTAAAAATTAATTTCTCATTTAGTTTAACAAAAACAGGAAAATGGTCAGAAATATCAGAAATAATTATACCAGCAAAAGCTTCATTGTTCAGGTAAGCTGAACCAGGATTATTATATCTTATAACATCAATATTGCTCAAATTTTCATGGTTAAAATCATACAAATTCTCATACAAGTTTGTAGCGATAATATCAATTAAAGTGGAGGTGTTATGAGTTACGCGTGTAGGCTTATCAATGAAGTTGGTGCAGCCATGAGATCTGAAAGAGTCTTGAATCATATTAACATGGTCATTTTTATCTAAGAAATCAATATTAAAGTAGTTCTGGAGCAATATTTTAGTTAACTTGGTGTTATTTGGAAGAAACATTATGACAGACAATTTAATTTACGGATTTGGTTTCGACAGCGGTGAGCATAAATTGATGTTTTGTAAAAATGTTTTTTCTTATTTTTATTTTAAAGTAGGGAAAATGCTCCCAACGAAAAGAACGCGATAAACATATTGATATCAAGAAAGAAGTAGAGGACGGCTTAAAGTGAGAAGGTAGAATAAAAAGCCAAAATGTTATGTCAGTAAAGGTATACATTTAAATAAAACATTTGTAAGCGCCATGTAATAAATATACATAATTATAATACATGTAGAAAATTTTAGGAGTATATTAACAACTAATGTTTTGGATGTCTTAAATAAAATCTCAGTTAATTTTCTTTGTTATTTTCATTACTTACATTACATGAATGGAAAACTAATTATTATTAATAAATGAAAAGTTAGTAGGGGAATGTGGGGTACAGTGAAATGATGAAATACGTTCAAAGTTTGCAGTGCCACCTACCAAGCAATAGTTTGACAAACTTGTATTTGTGTGTCGAGCACATTTATTTATGTTTATTGCTAAGATCTACCAAGGATCCACTAAGATTTTTGTCTTTTGTTTTATGTTTATTGTTCATCAAACAATTGTGCATAAAATAAGGTCAATTTATTTCAAGTTAGAGTTACTATTTCATGTTTCAGCTAAGTAGCATTCTAATCATATAATGCATAATTGACTTTGAAATGCATTTGAGCATAATTTGAACGTCATTTTGCAGGAGTGACTCCATGGGGGACAGCGCTCATGGACCAGACTGAGTGTCATTTAAATTTTAAGAGTGAAGGTTGACTTTCGATGATTTTTTCGTGGAGGGGGTGAAGCGTCTATTATATTACAATATAGGATGAGTCTTCGT
>JAXGGA010021972.1:0-15741 GCA_038373865.1 Uloborus plumipes | reverse complement strand
GTTTATGGAAACCAGTTGAGCACATGCAGCTGTAGTCCTTGAAGCGCTCCAAAACAGACTTGATAACCACTGACTGCGTTCTAAGGACTTTCATGCTGTTTTAGAAGATCATTTGTCAGGAAAAGGGGAAGAGGGCTCTGAGACAAATGCTTTCCAGCACTGTGTTTTTCAAGCAAAAATTTTTTGGGTTCACATCGTACCTACTGTAAAAGAAAGGTTTAATTATATTTCACTGATTGATTAATGATTTTGACCTTCCTCTAATAGTAATAATTTAAGAGCCTATTCTCCTCATACACACAAATACTCTTAAACATATTTTTAAATATACTAGTTTGCTTTCTCTGCTCATTATGGGAGCTGCAAATTAAACACCAACAAAATTGGTAAGTATAAATGTCATTGTTAACTGATGTTTATAAAAATATTTTAAATCAAAAGTAAAACATTCATTTCAATTTCATGAATTTATATTTTCTTGTTGATGTTAAGAAAATGTATTGTTCATGATCATTTATTTTTTATTAGCAATACATTACGTAATGGCTGGGCCGTAAAATTTGTAAGGTTCTAAAAATAAATTCAACAGACAGGAATGCATGAACTGTAGTACTGTATTATAATTTGGTATGTTTAATGTGTAGTTAAAATTTTGGAGTAATTTGCACAATAAGCCCCTGCATGATAAAGTTTAAAACTTCATATGTTAAAAATAAAGTGGGGTGGGGGCTCCTGGGTACATATGGGGACCCTGTACACAGACCTCCTCTATGCATGTTTTTCCTTCTGATTTAGTACTACAGAAACATACACAGAGCAATAATGTTAACTAATGATTTAACTTTTAATTATCTAGGTGCCATTATGTTAACCTTTCTTTTTTTTTTCACAGCAAATCTATGAAATGTTGTGTGACCTAGACGAGCAAAACAAATCCTATATTTTTGAAGTGATACGGAACACTACAAAACTGCACAATTGCATGGCAAAATTATTAGCTCATCCCCTCCAGCGCAGTCCTCAGAAAGATGCTAATTATAAGATTCGTTTTCCATGTCATAAATAAAATATTTTTTAATGTTATTGTATTGTTTGAATACTTTTTAGAGCTGTTCTGTTGAGTCATTTTTATTCATAAGGTGGCACCAGCCTCATATGAAACTGATACTCCACCTTATCAAAAGCATCATAGTCTTTCATATTCTTCCTCTCCTCTGTGGTGGTGATTCGGTGGGGCAAGAAGAGAAAACTGCCCCCTCGCTTTTTTTCACTATCAAAGATCGCCTAAGCGTTTTTAAGATTTTAATTTTGAAAAATTTTCAGAGATCAGCCAAAATCTAAATTTGCCAAAGATGGCTCAAAATTACAATTTCAAGGCTTTAAGTTGAAATTTTTTTCCTTGAATGCACCGTCTTTACTACATCTGCCGCAATCGCCTAAACTTTCATAATTAAGATTCCAGTTTATGTGTCGATGTCTTTTCTGGGAAGAAAATCCTTTTACCCTTATATCAATAAAAAGCATAAAATTGTATTTTTGAAAGTTCAATTTGGAAAAAATCAGGGGTAGTAAAAATGTACGGGAGAGAACATCCAAGCTCTTTTAATCCTCTTTAAATTACCCAAAAGTAGCTTGAAATAACTTTTTTAATGCTTTAATTTCGCAAAATCTTCGTTAAAGACATATAACTCTTAAGTTTTCTAGAAATACTCAAAGTTTGCCTTTTTAAACTGATAACTAAAGAGTTTTTTGGGAGAAGAACCCCGTGTCACTCTTTCCTTTTCATCAGCCAAATAGTTTTTTTTTATTAACTTCAGCTTCAAAAGCTTGCTGGGAGAGAGCCCATTGATGAAGCTCTCAAACTTCCTCTTTATTCCCCAATCGATGCCAAAACTATACTAAAACTGCGTTTTTGAAACAACAATCCCGAAGCATTTATGGGAGACAGCATCTGAAACCTCTTTTCCTTATGTCACTAAAAGATCACCTGAAATCAAGGGCACAGCTTCCAAAATATTTTATTGCCCCTCACTTTTAGGCCCCAATCGCTGCGACTGCCTCTGCTGACCTGAATTCTAGGAAATGAAATCTGATTGGGATAGCATTAATGATAATGATGTTTAGTGTTACATTGGGAATGTAGTTAGAACTTCATTTTTAAAAGAGTTTATTAGCTGAGTTATTCCAGCTGAAGAAAGTGTTGAGCAGAGTTAGACCAGGAACAAGTAGTTAAATAACCTAAGTAGTTATATTCTTACCTTTTCAGGAACAAAAGCCTCATTTAATGTCTATAGAAGTTACAAATACAAATACAAATACAAATGTGGCGACCAGCAGCAGGCTCTGGGCCCAACTTGGCTGATCCTAGTCAAATTAAAGACCCCAATGAAGATCAATGGCCCTCTTAAAGCCATCTACTCCATTGCTCTTTACCGCCTCTTCCGGTAAGCTGTTCCAAGTTCCCACTACCCTGCTAAAATAGTAATTTTTTCGAATTTCAAGATTAGCATGAGATTTAAACAGTTTAAAACAATGACCCCTTGTCCTGCTTTCCGTGCGAAAATCTAACCCCGTAACATCATTCATTTTAATAAATTTAAACAACTGAATCATGTCCCCTCTGGCTCTCCTTCGCTCGAGACTATACATATTAAGCATTCTAAGTCTGGAATCATAGTCTAAATTAGAAAACCCATTTACTAACCTTGTAGCCCTTCTTTGTACCCTTTCCAATAAATTAATGTCTTTCTTCAGATAAGGAGACCAAAACTGAACAGCATACTCCAAATGAGGTCTTACCAAACTTCTATATAGAGGCAGAAGAACCTTCTTAGATTTGTTTGAAATAGATCTATTAATAAACCCAAGCATCCTATTGGCTTTGTTACTAGCTATGCTGCACTGTTCACTAAACTTGAAGTCCTGATTTATTAAGACACCTAGGTCCATAACATTATCTGCCCTGCTAATGACTGAACCCTGTAAATAATAGCTTGTATGCTTATTTCCATGACCGAAATGCAACACTTGACATTTCCCAACATTAACTGCCATACCCCATTTGTCTGCCCATTTAGTAATATGATCCAAATCCTGTTGCAGCTGATTTATTTGTTCGTCATTTTCTACAACCCCCATAAGTTTGACATCATCGGCAAAACAATTCATGTTTCCAGAAACATTTTCATGGATGTCATTCATAAAAATAATAAACAAAAGGGGACCTAATACTGATCCTTGGGGAACCCCACTTAAAACCTCACTCCATTTAGAATAGTTACCCCTAACAACTACTCTTTGTTTCCTTCCTGTCAGCCAATTCCTAACCCAAACTAGAATTTTACCTCCTACCCCTGTATCAGCTAATTTACTGAGTAGTGCTACATGCGGTACCTTATCGAAAGCTTTTTGAAAATCTATGTAAACAACATCTACGCATTTTTTGCTATCTAAAGCCAAGGTAACCTTGTCGTAGAAATGTAATAAATTAGTAGCACACGATTTACCTTTTCTGAAACCATACTGAAAACTACTCAACAGCCCATTATTTTCTAAGAAATTCATAATCTTAATTTTGATCAATGTTTCAAAAATTTTACAAACCACTGAAGTCAGACTCACAGGCCTATAATTTCCTGCATTACCTCTAGACCCTTTCTTGAAGAGTGGTGTAATGTTGGCTAGTTTCCAGTCCTCTGGCACTATCCCCGAGTTATACGAAGCATTGAATATATTAACTATAACGTCAACTAATTCCTCTGCACATTCTACTAGAATTTTTGGATAAATATTATCTGGCCCGGAGCTTTTGTGGTTTTAATTTTTTTCAAATAAAGTAATACGTCTTCCCTGGAAAATACAAAGTCCTCAAGCTGTGTAGTAGCTTGTGTCTTGCTTGTGTCAACTGTTGAGATACAGTTATCGTTAAAAACACTGGAAAAAAGTCATTTAGAACATTTGCTATATCACCATCATTCTGAATTAAATTTCCATGCTCATCTACTAGTGGCCCAATTTGACTATTTCGAACTTTCCCAGAATTTGCGTATGGGTCATTCCATTTTAAATCAACAAATGGGGTGTGCATCATCATTTTTGATTTTGATGAAAATTTGCATGTGTATTCCTTTTACTCCCCAGAGCTCAAAACAGTGTTCATTTTATTTTTAAAAAATTTACCCTTTGATATATAAGCCCTTTTTGTTGTTCGCAACAGCGAAAATCGGGCGTTTTGATGCTTTGCCTTATGAACTATAACTTTTTTTCTATCAAAGATTTTAAGCTCAACTATAGCTCATTGGAAAGCTAAGAAAAAGATCTTTTTATATATGCTATCAATAAGTTTCAGCTTTAAAAACAATACTTATTTTTTCAAGGTCAAAGTTCACGACGAAAATGACGTTTTTTACTACTTTCGAACATTAAAAAACCCATGAAGGGTTCAAAGTAACAAGCCGATTTTTCCACCATATATTCATAGTCATGGTTACTTACTGTATAAAAAAAATTGGCTTGTTATTCCACCCCCTTTATGAGATATGCCCCCCCAAAGTTGTACATTTTTTAAAAAATCCAATTTTCAACGCTAAAAAAATGCATGTGGGGGGCAAGATAAAAAAATTTTTACATGTGGTACTTAAAGTACTTTTTACCAGCTTTCTAATAAAACAAAAGTTGCTTTGTTATTCAAAGGCGTTTGGCAGATATAAGGGACTGAACTTTCAAAAAATTGCACAAAAACAACACGATTATTTTCATTTTTTTAAATCTTTTTTTTTATTTAAATGTAATTATATGCCTTATTCTTTGCGTTAATGCTAAATAAAGACTAAGAAGGGCAATGAAGAAACATATTTAAAGTTTAATAACATAATTTAATATTTGTAACACCTGGGAATATAGAATACCACTAAACTTGTCTGATTTTTAAACATCTGATTGCTACCTACAACAGGACTGAGCATTTCTCAACTTGTCCAGGTTTGTTCATACCATGTGGTCATCCTTGTTCTGACTTGCTCTCACATGTGTATCTTAGTTGTCTTTCAAATTCTGAAAGAAGTAGGTTGTTGTGCTAGTGTTTCTGCTGTAAAATCTTGTGAAGCTGATGTGATTTCTTTTCATTTCAAGTTCATTCATATTCACAGAATGTTTTGTTAAAGGTAAAAAAAGAAATTCTTTAGAATCCTTAAATATAAATTTAAATTTGTCTTTCTACATGTAAACTGTGAATAAGTTATGGATAACCCTAAATGCTCCATAGGAGTTTTTGAGAATGATGATTGTAATATTTTAAGTTACCGTAGGCAGTCTACTGTAAATAGTATTTCCGAGTACAGTGATGATGATAAAACTTTACTGCACTTGAGTACTGGGTGTAAAACTATTGAAACTGTTTGTACCTACCATGCAAGAAAATTTCTTGCCAAGTTTTGCCACCTTTATGGAACTTCTTGAAAGACAACTAAGATACACATGTGAGAGCAAGTCAGAACAAGGATTACCACATGGTAGGAACAAACCTGGACAAGTTGAGAAATGCTCAGTCCTGTTGTAGGTAGCAATCAGATGTTTAAAAATCAGACAAGTTTAGTGGTATTCTATATTCCCAGGTGTTAAAAATATTAAATTATCTTATTAAACTTTAAATATGTTTCTTCATTGCTCTTCTTAGTCTTTTTTTAGCATTTAAGGCAAAGAATAAGGTATATAATTACATTTAAATAAAAAAAAAGATTTAAAGAAATGAAAATAATCGTGTTGTTTTTGTGCAATTTTTTGAAAGTTCAGTCCCTTATATCTGCCAAACGCCTTTGAATAACAAAGCAACTTTTGTTTTATTAGAAAGCTGGTAAACAGTACTTAAAATACCACATGTAAAAAAAATTTTATCTTGCCCCCCACATGCATTTTTTTAGCGGTGAAAATTGGATTTTTTAAAAAAATTACAACTTTGGGGGAGCATATCTCATAAAGGGGGTGGAATAACAAGCCAATTTTTTTTATACAGTAAGTAACCATGACTATGAATATATGATGAAAAAATCGGCTTGTTACTTTGAACGCTTCATGGGTTTTTTAATGTTCGAAAGTAGTAAAAAATGTCATTTTCGTCGTGGACTTTGACCTTGAAAAAATAAATATTTTTTTTAAATCTGAAATTTATTGATAGCATATATAAAAAGATCTTTTTCTTAGCTTTCCAATGAGCTATAGTTGAGCTCTAAATCTTTGATAGAAAAAAAGTTATAGTTCATAAGACAAAGCATCAAAACGCCCGATTTTCGCTGTTGCCAACAACAAAAAGGGCCTATATATCAAAGGGTAATTTTTTTAAAAATAAAATGAACACTATTTTGAGCTCTGGGAAGTAAAAGGAATACACATGCAAATTTTCATCAAAATCAAAAATGGTGATGCAACAACTTTTTTGAAAATTTGTTGATTTAAAATGGAATGACCCGTATGCAAAAAACTCCTTTGGATTCCTGTCAATATTATCTGCCAGCTTTTGTTCCAATTCTTTTTTCTGAAACCGTACCAAATACTTAAAACTACGCCTAGCCTCACAATACTGTAGCCTGTCTGCGCTGTGACCAGTTTCTTTTAATCGACGAAAAGCAGCTTGCTTACGGTTTAGAGCATCCTTAGTTTCCCTAGTGAACCACATGGGCCAAATTTTTATGTTTACCCGTTTTCTCTTAAAAGGAACAAAATCTCCAACTGTTTTTGCTAGTTTTTCCTTAAACTCTGTCCACTGTAAATTTACATCGCTATTGTCCAAACCTGATGAAAAAACCGCTTTCAAACTCTGCCTGAGTGCGACAAAATCAGTATTTCTGAAATTAGGTACAAACCTAAAATTTTTGTCTTTGTGCATATCAAACTTAATCCCAAACCTAATGCTGTTGTGGTCACTATCCCCAATATGCTCCCCTACACATAATGCCTGTACAGAACCTTCAACATTGCAGAAAACATTTACCCTTACCATTGTAAGCACAAAGCTTTATCAAGTCACGCCAATGCGTCATAATTTTATATGCAGTAATGTATTCATTGAAGTACTGAGCAATAAAAGATAAAACAAAAAAAAACTTTATTTTGAACAGAAAAAAAAAATATACAGTGAGTCTATTTTTCATTAATCGCCTGCACAATAAGATTTAAAATGAGGGGTGAATTATAGAATTTGATAAAGTAATAAGGAAGATATTGCGTAGTAACAGAAAAACATGATAAAAAATATTATATAAGATATCTATTCCCAAGTTCAAACGTTGCTGATTGGAAAAAGTATTACTACTTGAAATTGAGCAAATACCAAGAATAAATGATGAAAAATAAGTCAATTTAACTTTTAGAGTACCTAATGCCTACATTGCTGTTATATCAGAGCAAATAGAAGCACACACCCATACTATGCATTTTAAAATAGTTTCTTTCATTGCTAAGGCTTATATAACATATTTGTAAGCGAAGAAGAAAAAAGATCGGTACTCTCTTAAATAGAAATATATTTGATATTTATGTTGCATAAAGAAATCAGTTTTTCTGCTGGCCATATGAATAGTTTAAAATGTGACTTCTTTTTTTAGATTCTTATTCCTTTTTTACTTAACTATATTCTATAGCGACAGTGAAACAAAAATAAATGTTCAATACTTTATTGAATCATCTGAGTTTATCCGCTCAGTACTTGCATAACGTATAGAATAATATTGGTTTTTACACTTCATCTCTAAAATATACACAGAAAGTAATATTGCTCAGGGCATCTATGCTACCGTTAGTTTCGATACTCAAGTTAAAGTGAAATATATAAATGAAAAGGATTTTATGAAGTATTGAGGCTAGTATTTTTCGTTAATTATTATTATTATTAGTAATTAGTATATTACTTATTATTATTTTTAATATTATTCTTATCTATCTATATATATCTAAACGGATGTATGTATATTTGTATATATTTATGTTTGTTCCTCATACAAATCCAGTTTTCTTCGGATTTTCATCAAACTCGACACAGAGGTTCCTTAACCCTACACTGCTTGATTTTTTGTTCTTTGAAAGACATATACAACAGGGTGTTTCGTAACAAATTGTACAAACTTTGAGGGGAGTTAGAGGGGATGATAACAAGCAAGAATCACCTAGGAACATAGGTTCGGAAACGCATAGTTGACGAGCTACATATTCACAAAGTTATCAAATTGTGTCAGAATGGTTCGTTATTACGACGGTTTTTTATTATCATTTCGATGCATTTTTTTGAGCAACAGGCAGCAAAATTTTAACAACAGCTTTAACCTTTCTTAAAAATTAATATTGTTCAATGAGACACAAGATTGGGATCATCCAAAATATTTGTTAGTCAAAGACATTACCGTAAATCAGGGTTACTTGGACCCAGGGGGGTTACTTGAGCCCACTACAATAAAATGATAAAATCTAGGTTTGGTACCTACTAGTTGAAGACTTGCACGTAGTTCCTCGTTTCTCCACTTGGTAGAAGCCATCTGCAGTCTCTAACGCTAGTACCAAACCCAGATTTTATCATTTTACTGTGGGCTCAAGTAGCCCTCTTGTGGGTCCAAGTAACCCTGATTTACGGTACAAGTTTAATGTAAATAATGTTAGAAAATGTCATAAATTATGTTCAAAGTTTCCACCATTGTTAGCGATACATACGTAACACCGTCGGACCATAGACTGGCGAACTCTCTCAAATACACCCGGATTTTCTTGGATATCTGCAGCAGCACAGGCGATTCTTGCAACTAGATTTATTTCTGAATCCACAGGAGTTGCGTACACATCACTTTTCAAAGCACCCCAAAGAAAGAAATCGAGACTGTTTAAATCAGGAGAGCGTGGTGGCCAGGAAACTGGTCCACAACGATCAATCCATCGGTGACCAAACACACGATTGAGATGTTCCCGAACATGTGTTCCATAATGGTGAGGTGCCCCATCATATTGAAACCACATATGGCGGCTGATATGTTGTGGCACAGAGTTAAGTAATGTTGGTAAAACATCTTGCAGAAAGATGAGATATTGTTGAGATCTCAGTGGAGATGGCAACAAATAAGGTCCAATTAAGACGTCACCAACCAAACCATCCCAAACATTTACTGAAAAACGATGTTGAGCAGTCTGTAATCTTACGCCCGCCAATGGGGATTCTCATCAGCCCACAAATGAGCATTGTGGGAGTTGAACATCCCATACATTGATTGGGATACTACATTGATTGAGATACTAGTGTGCAAAACGTTCAAGAATAGGATAATCTGCGGGGAGCAGTAACTGTACGCGTTGTAGATGATATGGATGTAAGCGTGCACGTCGCAAAGCACGATGAACAGACGTCGTAGGTCCTCCAACAGCAGTAGCTACGGCTTGTACGCTGGTACTCGAATTTCTTCAACGGTACGCAATACGTGTTCTTCCATTCTTAGACTATGACTATGTAGTGGCCTGCCGTGACCATATCTCTGATTACGTAGAGACCCATATTGACACAAATTGCAATGCAAATTATTGAATATTCGATGGTCCGGTGTTTCTCTCTGCAAATACCTTTCCCGATACAGCCTCTGAGCCTCTCTTCCATTTCCGTTTGCCAAACCATAAATAAGGTGCATATCTGCAAGCTCCGCATCCGTGAAACGTTCCGTACTTCTCTGTGGGTGCTTTCAGCTAAAATGACTACTGAGAGAGAGCACGTGTGCTTCTCTGCTTCTGTGAACAACGCCGCCTAGCGTCTAATGAAGGCATTCCTGACTACGGATTGTTCTGCAATTTTTATTGCTTGTGATGTCCCCAACCTCCCCATAAAACCTTACTTCCCCTTGTCCCCTACCACCCTGGGGTGTCCCTTAAATATTGGGACAAAGTTTAAGGGTTGTTAGAGGGGACGATAATTTGAAGCAAATCGCATGGGAACATGGGGTTGCAAAAGCGATGCTCAAGTACTACAGACACACAAAACCTGTAGTGACTAATTTAATATCCAACAAAGGTTTTGCATAACATTAAATATTTAAAGCGGTTGTTGAAATTTTGCTGCCTGTTGCCCAAAAAAATGCACCGAAATGATAATAACCAACCGTCGTAATAACGAACCATTTTGACAACTTTGTGAATATGTAGCTCGTCAACTATGCGTTTCCTAACCTATGTTCCTAGGTGATTCTTGCTTGTTATCATCCCCTCTAACTCCCCTCAAAGTTTGTACAATTTGTTACGGAATACCCTGTATATGTTTTTTAGTATAATAAGAAAGCATTGGAACACATTTTTAAGAAATAAATTTTGAGGATAGATGGTTATATTTGCTTTAAATGTACCTAATACTTGCTTTTTATGCTTGAGTTGCCTTATGCATGGCCATAAGGAAAAATAGTCCATGTATCCAATTGGCAACGCTATGCAGTGTCGGGTTAATGCACTAGAATTCACATAGGTGGAGTTTTGAAATTACAAAAAAACCCAAAAAGCTAAAATTCAAATTTTTTTGTCTCAAAATGGCCATTTCCTTTCAAATGGACAGTTTCTTTTTAAATATATAGAGTAATGCAGATAAGCCTTTAAGCATACAAATTGATAAAATTAAACCCATTTAAATGTGAGTATTTTCCAGCAAAGATTACGATTAACAATGAATTATCAATTTAAGGCTCACCTATTTCATTTTAGCAAGAAAAAGGTTAAAAACAATCATAATTCATGCTCTAATTGCTTTGTGATATTGACACAAACATTGTATGATGCAGAAAAATTAGAGGTTCCAACAGATATTTAATTCTAATGTCTGCGTGCATTTTTAATAAACACCCGGGCAACGCCGGGTAATAAGCTAGTTATTAATGAAATATTTGTAGGTGTTAGCATTAGTGTTATTATTATTCTTAGTGGTTTTTCTTACTACTACTGTTACTGGGTGATTCTCAGTAACTATAATAATAAGATCACTTCTATTATTAGCATACTAGCTGCCAGGGCAGCTAGATTAGCTTCCTGCGGCATGTTGATGCATAACGTGCCCCCTCTCTAACTTTTACCTCATTCTGATGTTATATTATTTAATATAATTTAATGTTCATTAGATTTCAAGACATACCACGCACGTGGCCCGGTGTTGCACGTGCACTTCGTGCCCTGAAAGTAGTGAGGAAAATTTCAAGAAACTACTCCCCGCCAAGGCGGCTCGCTAACAGGAGCTTCACGCCTTCACTTTTTTCCTGCATCAAAAAAAAAAAAAAAAAAAATAGTCGAATTAATGAGATGCTTCGCGCCTTCAAAATGGTGAGGAAAGTTACAGCAAGTTCTGCTCGCTCAAGGGAAAGAAGCAGACATAGATACTCAGTTTTTAATGTAGATGGCTTTTCAACAAATGAATGTTTCAAAATATTACAAGTAGCTAGCGATAAGAATACTACACAAGTGGCCCGCTTATGAGTTTCGTGTTTGATTTAGTTAAGCCTGCATTCAACATTCTCGTTATCATTGTTATTACTGTTTCATAGCAACCACGTTTTGCAAAAATGGATTTCATATTTAATCATTTATTAGGCCTAATCGCTTAAAATTTGACTACTTATTAATTGATATCTTCCCTAATTAAAATCGTATAATTATATAAATTTAAACTAATGAAGCCTGAAAAAGTACCTATCTATCGGTACCCATAGGCGGACTTACGGGGGTGCCAGGGGGTGCGCCGCACCCCCAACATTTTTGGCTGGATTTTGAAAAAAATGAAATAAAGTATGTTTCTCCAAGAAATGCAGTTGGAAAAAAAACCTTATTATTCAGTGTTGCAGTACAGAATGAGTGTATACTCCGTAATTGGGTATTTATTGGTACATCATTACAATTTCTTCTACTTTAAAACTACCATGGCAAAAATTAAATTAAAAAACAACGTGACTGTAATAACTTTACCAGTAAAATCTGTCCTGGAATCAACTGAAAACCAGCATTTTTAAGGTAAATTTTAAATTTTCCATAGAAGTACCCCCCCCCCCCCCCGACTTCTTGTTGTAGTGGCGCAACCAGAGGGGGCCCACAATGCTCGTGCTCCCTTCCTCCCACCCTTTCTCCAGAATGCTGAGTAGATATTTTAAAAAAATATTCTTTATTATCGAATAGAAGGTAAGAACGCGTCTAGGGAAAAGGCACCAAAATACCTAATGTTGAGAAAACATCTTAATTTCGTTCAAAAATAAAAAAAATCTCTACACCTAAATTTTTCAACAGCTTCAGATTGTTACTCAGCTAATTGTGTGCCACCCCCTCCCTCTCGCCCTATCCTCTTGTTTTCAATTTCATTTCTGCCTGTTTTTCTTTTTATTTATTTATTTATTTTTTATTTTTTTGATTTTGTCTGAAAATAAGAAAGTCTTCGAAATGCTATTTCTCGGTAGTCCAGTACCCCGCCAAAGTTATTAATTACGGAGCATCACAAATTTCGTGTCGTGGTCTTCAATTTAGGTATTTAGCCAAATTTTCAGGGAAAATCCCTCAAATACCAAACATCTTAAAAGATTGAAAATCGCTTAAAATTTAATTTTTGAAACATCAATTTTGAAACACTGCTGTGTCCTTAACGCCACCAAATATGGTATTCAGTGGCGCACCCATGATTGCTTCCTGCTAGGGGCAATAAAGTGGCCCTCTTTGAAAAGTTTTCGAATTTGAAGTCCTAGGGGAAAAACTAGTCATTTTTGGTTAAATTAAGAAAGGGGCTGGGGGCTATCTCTTGGCAAATTTCCAAAAATTAAGTCCAAAAAATGCATTTCAAGCAGTTAGGTTTTATCAAGGGGTTTCATTTTTATTCTTCTGGGAGGGGCCTAAGTCCCTTAACTCCCCCTCGTTGGTGCGCCATTGATGATATTACATACACTCACATGTTTAAGAGCAAGAATCTGAGAGAGTGTCACGCCTGTGATTCATGACCTCTCAGATTTTCTCCCAAAAATCACCAAATGTTTATTATCTTAATGAAAGACCAAATCCAGAATGTTTTGCTCTAAAGTTGAGTTGTTTAGTTTTTATGGACCCCTAAAGATGAAGGTGCGGCATCAAAAATTAAGCGGATTTTCAAGACATGGAAGTTGCCGTGAGCCAAAACTCTTACCAGGAACTGTTTAACTCCAATTTTCTTTTTGTATATGGAATATAGAAGGTTGAAACTTTACAAAATGAATGTTAAATTTGTGGTAAGTTGTTGCCATAAGGTCAGTGAAGGCCATCAAAACAAAGCATTTTTGACGTTTTTTAGTATTTTTGAGGTCTAAAAACAGCTTATACATTTCAGTTGGCACGGCAAAAGTAGTGTCGTTCGAAAGACTAGTGTAAGCACTTTAAAATAATGCATAAATAACCGAGGAAAGTTCAACGTGCTTTTAGTTGCGTAAGGCCGAAATATGAAAAATGTCATATTTTACCGATATTCACACGGTCATAACTTCCTCTGCCAACAACATATTGGAATATTTTTTTTGCCAATGTCATACTCAATTCTTTGTCTTAACAGAACAGTTGAGTCCTGTGAGGCGAAATGTAAAAATTTTTTTTACAAAAAATTTATTTTTTCCTGTACATTTTTTGTAAAAAAAATTTTCACATTTCGCCTCAAAGGACTCAACTGTTCTGTAAAGACAAAGACTAGAGTATGACATTGGCAAAAAAATATTCCAATATGTTGTTGGCAGAGGAAGTTATGACCGTTTGAATATCGGTAAAATATGACATTTTTCATATTTCGGCCTTACGCAACTAAAAGCACGTTGAACTTTCCCCGGTTATTTATACATTATTTTAAAGTGCTTAACACTGGTCTTTCAAACGACACTACTTTTGCCATAGTAACTGAAATGTATAAGCTGTTTTTGGACCTCAAAAACGCTAAAAAACGTCAAAAATGCCTTGTTTTGAGGGCCTTCACTGACCTTACGGCAGCAACTTACCACAAATTTAACATTCATTTTGTAAAGTTTCAACCTTCTATATTCCATATACAAAAAGAAAATTGAAATTAAACAGTTCCTGGTAAGAGTTTTGGCTCACGGCAACTTCCATATCTTGAAAATCCGCTTAAGTTTTGATGCCGCACCTTCATCTTTAGGGGTCCATAAAAACTAAACAACTCAACTTTAGAGCAAAACATTCTGGATTTGGTCTTTCAATAAGATAATAAACATTTGAAAATTTTTGGGAGAAAATCTGAGAGGTCATGAATCACCTCATAATGCTAGGCGTGACAGTTTCTCAGATTCTTGCTCTTAAAGCTTCAATTTTGGAAAATTTTCGGACAAGCGCTACCCCAACCACCCTTTCTCCATCATTAAAAATCGTTAAAATTTTGGTTTTCTAAACTACAGTTTCGAAAAGTGTAAAGGGGAGAACTTTTTGGCACAGAAGGCTGTGGCTGACGCTTCCGTATGAAATTTGAAAATGAAAAAACTAATATTTGAAAAATTTTAAGGCGGGAGAGCCTTACTACCTCTCCTCTTAACATTACTGACTATTGCTGTAAAATTTCGTTTTTTAGGACTTCTATTTCGAGATATTTCCTGGAGAGAGAACCAGAACGCCTCTCTCGTAGCATCATCAAGGTTTGTCTACAGTTGCGTTTTTGGAACTTCAACTTCGAAAAGTTGCATTTGCTCTAATTTTCAAATAAATTGATCGGGGACAGTCCTTAAGCTAAGCCCCATCCCTTAAATGAGCGTCAACAAATATCGCCAATAATCGCGTTTTTATTACTTCAATTTCTAGAATTCTATGTGGAAGTTCCTGTGAACTTTTCTTTCCCCTCACAGCACCAGAGGCCATCTAAAATTGCATTTTCAGGATTATAATATCAAAAATTTTCCTGGGGATAATCCCCAAACCTGCCTATCAAATAGAAAAAACCAAAAAGCAGGATTCCCTAACGTGGGCCCAACCCGAAAAAAACTCAGCCGAGATTTTTGGGGGTGGCCCGCTTGAAATGACACACTATGTTGGTGAAGTGGTTTTTTTTTTCACAATTTACTGCTTATTGAAAACATTTATTTCAGGATCAAACTAAACATTACAAATATTTCGATCAATACCAAGTCTAGAATTTGGTGTTGATCAGTTTAGTTATAACGTGTAGAGTGTTATGATATTTAGTCTCGGTTCATACGTGGTCCAGAAAAAGGCATCTTCCTTTCTAAGCAACTTATTAAGTATTAGAAATAAAACTGTGCATATGAATTTCAGTTATTTATTTATTTGAATATTTAGAGGATCAAAATAAACAGGAACTATTAAAATATAATAAAATTAATTTAAAAAAATCAATATAGCAATGCTTTTTCCAAATTTTCCAAATAAATTCTTTAGGGAGTCACAGTGACCTCTCCTCGTGGCTCTTCCGACTCTTTAAAAATTTTACGTAGCAAGCAGTTGTTTGGTGTCCAATGTTTGAATGGAGAATGATATAAAAATGACTTTGAAAAAGCTCGAAAAAGTCCGGGTTTTTCATCAAAACCCCGATATATGATTCAAAACCTCAGCGGGTTGAGTTTTTTCAAACCCTGCTTAAACCTGTTTTCTGATTGCGCCACTGGCTTATTGTCCTGGGAGTCTCCCTCCCCCACCCGATTTCTGGCACTGTTGCACCCCCAGTATTTGCAGCCTAAGTCCGCCTATGTCGGTACCTGGTTCGACTTTCAGTTCATTGGCGTTCAGGAGAAA
>JAXGGA010021971.1:0-15742 GCA_038373865.1 Uloborus plumipes | reverse complement strand
TTTTCCTTTCTGAATTTGAAACATTCGTGGTTCCTTAAAAAAAAAATCCTGTATTGTTACTGATTTCCTCTATTTTCATATATATTTACGTTATGGTGTTCATAGTGATCAACACTTTCAGAAATGTATTCTCAAAATTAACGAATTTTCTTTGTTTTTGATGAAATTACTTCCAAGAATATACCCCGAGCGAACATTTCGTCATTTTTTGGGGATGAATTTCGTCAAATGTAGCGAAATATTTCTTTATCCTAGTATCGTCAAATTGACAATCATTTTCGTAGTTTTGACAACATTAATTTCGTCACATTAACGAAGTAAAGTCATAAAGTAAAAAAGCTAAGTTTTGAAACTAAGCTTTTAAATCTTGATATAAAATTACAAAAATCATTTCACTAAATTTTACTAACCCTCAGCACCAGTAAGTTTATACATGCAACTCCTAAAATGCACAATTGGTTTATCATGAAATAACTAACTGTTAAGTCTGGACTCAGATTAAAATAAAAATAGCAGTAACAGAAATAAAAATTCTTACCTCCAATTTGGAGTATAAGTGGCTCAAAAAAGGCAACAATAGAGCGAGTAGATTTTAAAATATACTAACACGCCCTTTTGTTGCCCATTTTGATTTTATCCATTGCGATAAACGAAGTCTTCTTAAAAATGTTGAGCAATGAAAACGTTCATAATCACATGCATACCGCATAAACACATGAAAAGATCCAAAATATTTTTTCAGTCAATTTGATTAACTACGCAGAATCCTGGAATAATTCTTATTCAACGCTGTTCTTCGAAGCATTTTCAAATTGAAACAAAATGACACACATAATAACGTCCTGAGGAATACGATTAAATCACATTCGAATGTGATGTTTTTTATAAAGTAGCTATCCAAACAACGAGACACAAATGTCCTCTTTTCCATGCTAATGCGAATAATACAAGTCCTTTTCATAGAAGCTTAAACATGCATATTAATTCTCGATGACTTTGCGTTACTTTTGCTGCGCACTTTGATTCAGTTATGAATCATTTATACTCCGTCGTTTCTGCGCACGCGCCAAGTCTATTCAGACTCTCTCTAACTTCCTTATTCGATATATTTCAACCACAAAACCGGGTAAATTCCGTTTTTTGTTTCTCCAACTTGGTAATTCACGAAATAGTTCCGTTTTTTCAAGGAAAAGTTCTGTTTTGAAACGAAAACGGAAATTTACTGTTAAAATCAGTAATAATCTTCCTGAAAATTCAGGTTTTTTTTAACAGTCTAACACAGAACTTCTTAATTTACCCTCTTTCTATAGTTTGGTTTTTAAAGCTGTATTAAAAATGTAAGATAATTATTTCCTTTTTGCAATGTGATTCAGAGTCAGATTCAATATTTCAGTACTAAGTAGAACGACTGATAAAGTCCACGCGTGGTGTAATGCAGGCTGAGTGGCGAAGTAGTTGGGCATAAGCCTCTTAAAGACTTGAGATCGCTGGCTTAAATCCGACTCAAGTCGATGCGTTTCCAAAATGCAGAAAATCATCAGCATCTAGTCGTAGAGGAGAGTTGGTCGCTATCAGACAGGTGAGAGTTTCGCATTTCCGTTTCAGAAAAAAAAAATCTAATTCAGTTAGTGTACGGCTTTTACCATAATGTAAAATAATATTTGAAAATATTTCTCTCAAAAATTAACATTAAAATATAAATTAATGGCATATAAGCATCTAACATTTGTAAATGTATGAAATATGGAGGATGGTAACAGACTGTGACATCCATCTGAAACAAAATTTACTACTTTCAGTCGAGCGCCGATATAGTGGTGTAGTGGTAGCCCTGACCTCTCACGCTCAAAGGCGCGGGATCAAACCCGACTCCAGTTGGCGGATTTGCATGATGCAGAAAATTGACAGCGTCCATTTCGTATGATTATGCTGCATGTAAAAGATCCATCGAGTACTTAATGGATTATAGTATCTCTTGGAAAAATTGAACTCCTAGTGCAGTTTCGCATCGAAAAGAGCCGAGGTGCCTCCAGCTAGTGGGGAAACTGGGCGTCAAAATTGTCTTGGCAATGGCATTCCACGGATAGTGGTGCCACATGAAAGAGTGGATGCCGGTCTCAGGGAATGCATAAGGATTGGAAATGGCAAGAAGCTAAACGCGGCCATATTAGAAAAAAAGCAAACTTACAGTCGAGCCATCCGTGGCTGATAGAAGCTGCGTCTTCTAAGAAAGAGGCAGTAGCTTAAATTCCCTCGTTGCCTTAAATGTTATTTTTTTCATCTGTACTATTAAATATTTCCTCTGTTTGCTGGAAGCAAAGTCGTAAACTATGGACATGAAGCTAATTAGCTTCTAAATAAAGAAATAAGGAACTATGAACAGAATAAAGCTGTATATTTTTAACTCTGATAAGCATTTATTTTACATTTATTAAATAAACAAATACCTTTGAGATTTTCAGTTCTCGCTACCCTACCTGTATTTTCGAATGGACATTTTCTAAAGTAACTTTCATGCCATTTGCTTTAAATCTTAGCCCTGACCCAAGCAGCACAAAGGCGTTCAAAACACGTTCTGCAACACGTACAGAGCGCACCAACCGGCACGTTCAAAACACGTTCTCGCAGCACGTGTTGTCAACGTCTATGTGTCTCATCGATCGATGGTAATATGACACGTCGAAATCTGGTGTTGACCACCTTTTTTTGTCCCAGATTTGAACGTGGAATGATAGGTTATATTTAGGTTCTGGAAATACGTTTGTTTTCAGTGCTCCCCAGCTGAAAAAGTATACTACGTATACCCCACTATCCGGTGGCTGCGACGTGTTTTAACCGTGACGTCATTTTTGATCCACCATTTTTGATCCATGATCGTCGCCATCTTGCTTTTAATTATTTAATTACTTTATTTATTTAATTTAACTATTTATTATTTAATTACTTTATTTATTTAATTTAACTATTTATTATTTAATTACTTTGAATTTAATATATTCACTCCGCGGGATTCGAACGCGGGTCCCTTGCGACTACAGCAGGAGTCGCTAACCACTATACGCTACTCGATCTCAACGAGAGAGAAAAATAATACTTTAAATGGAAATTTTTTTTTGCAGGAGGCGCCATCTATGAAAGAATAAGGGCGTAAATCATATAATTTTATTAGTATGAATGTAATGCTTTTTTACTGAAATGCATGCAAATCTGATTAGGATCTTGGGAGAAAGAGTTGTTAAGGATAAAACTTAAAGTTTCTGCAGATATGATTCCTCTTCCCTTTCTAAAAAGCAGCAATTCACGACCTCAATTCTGAGAAATTAAGCACCTCCTTAAGCACTGAAATGACACCGTGATAATATCAGGGCTGCAGAGTCGGAGCAAAAATGGTCGCCTCCGACTCCGACTCCCGACTCCTGCTTTTTTTAAAATTATTTATTTTGTTTCCCAAATGTGAAGAGGGAAAAACTCTAAACAAAGGTTGAAATATTAAGTCCATTTTTAAAAGTTTCGTTTTTATTCATGGTCGTAGCCAGGCCTCACTTTAGGGGGGGGGGGGAGCAAGCTGGGGTATCCCAGTTGGAGGTCATGGGAGGTCATTGTGACCTCTCAAAAAGTTCAATTTGGTCATGAATTCTCGCAGGTAATTTCACCACATTTACCTCAATTCTCGGAGATCACTGTGACCTCCCAAAATGTTCATTTTCTCCAGAGCAAATGACAAGTGCCGCTCTTGTCATTTGACTCCGTACAAAACTAATCCTTTTCTTGTTAAATGGCAGATTTTATTTTAACACAATGCATTTTTGCTGCAAATATTTTTTATTATGTTGCATAAGCCCATACATAGCAATTCGTTTCACAAAGCAGACCCGCCATTTTGAAGCCCTTTTTAATGATCCTAGATGCTTAGGATTTGGATATTGGACGCTGAAAATTTGTATCTGTTAGTTTCAAAGACATGTTTTCACCACCATAAAATTTCATCGAAATCGGAGGTGGTTGGAGTCGGAGTCGGAGTCGACATGTTTTTCAGCAACTCCGACTCCTTTAGTCCAAAATCAGTCCGACTCCGACTCTTCGACTCCTACTCCGCAGCCCTGGATAATATTACTGTTTTTGCACGTCAAATATCACGTTCCTTAAGCACTGAAATGACACCGTGATAATATTACTGTTTTTGCACGTCAAATATCACGTTCCTTAAGCACTGAAATGACACCGTGATAATATTACTGTTTTTGCACGTCAAATATCACGTTCTTTAAGCACTGAAATGACACCGTGATAATATTACTGTTTTTGCACGTCGAATATCACGTTCCTTAAGCACTGAAATGACACCGTGATAATATTACTGTTTTTACAAGTCGAATATCACGTTCCTTAAGCACTGAAATGACACCGTAATAATATTACTGTTTTTACACGTCAAATATCACGTTCCTTACGCACTGAAATGACACCGTGATAATATTACTGTTTTTGCACGTCGAATATAACGTTCAAGTGACACTTAGCACCGTTATTTGACCAATAACACCATTTTTGCACCAAATTTGAACGTTCTGGTGCTGCTGGGGACGTATACCCCCCTATCCGGGCCCGTGACGTGTTTTAACCATGACGTCATTTTTGATCCGCCATTTTTGATCCATGATCGTCGCCATCTTGGTTTTAATTATTTATTTACTTAATTTAATTTAATTATTGATTGTTTAATTACTTTGAATTTAATATATTCATTCCGCGGGATTCGAACGCGGGAACCTTGCGCCTCCAGCAGGACACGCTAACCACTAGACGCTACTTGATCATATCGAGGGAGAAAAATAATACTTTAAAAGAAAATTTTTTTGCAGGAGGCGCCATCTATGACAGACTAAGGGCGTAAATTATATCATTTTATTAGTATGAATATAATGTTTTTTTACTGAAATGCATGCAAATCTGATTAGGATCTTGGGAGAAAGAGTTGTTTAGGATAAAACTTAAAGTTTCTGCAGATATGATTCCTCCCCCTTTCTAAAAAGCAGTAATTCACGACCTCAATTCTGAGAAATTAAGCACCTCCTTAATCACTGAAATGACACCGTGATAATATTACTGTTTTTGCACGTCAAATATTACGTTCCTTAAGCACTGAAATGACACCGTGATAATATTACTGTTTTTGCTGCCCCCAGCAGCACCAGAACGTTCGAATTTGGTGCAAAAATGGTGTTATTGGTCAAATAACGGTGCTAAGTGTCCCTTGAACGTTATATTCGACGTGTAAAAACAGTAATATTATCACGGTGTCATTTCAGTGCGTAAGGAACGTGATATTTGACGTGTAAAAACAGTAATATTATTACGGTGTCATTTCAGTGCTTAAGGAACGTGATATTCGACTTGTAAAAACAGTAATATTATCACGGTGTCATTTCAGTGCTTAAGGAACGTGATATTTGACGTGTAAAAACAGTAATATTATCACGGTGTCATTTCAGTGCTTAAGGAACGTGGTATTTGACGTGTAAATCTGTAATATTATCACGCTGCTTAATTTCTCAGAATTGAGGTCGTGAATTGCTGCTTTTTAGAAAGGGGGGAGGAATCATATCTGCAGAAACTTTAAGTTTTATCCTAAACAACTCTTTCTCTCAAGATCCTAACCAGATTTGCATGCATTTCAGTAAAAGAACATTATATTCATACTAATAAAATGATATGATTTACGCCCTTAGTCTTTCACAGATGGCGCCTCCTGCAAAAAAATTTCCTTTTAAAGTATTATTTTTCTCCCTCGATTAGATCACGTAGCGTCTAGTGGTTAGCATGCCCTGTTGGAGTCGCAAGGGACCCGCGTTCGAATCCCGCGGAATGAATATATTAAATTCAAAGTAATTAAACAATCAATAATTAAATAAATTAATTAAGTATTTAAATAATTAAAACCAAGATGGCGACGATCATGGATCAAAAATGGCAGGATCAAAGATGACGTCACGGTTAAAACACGTCACGGCACCGGATAGTGGGGTATACGTAGTATACTTTTTTAGCTGGGGAGCACTGAAAACAAACGTTTTTCCAGAACCTAAATATAACCTATCATTCCACGTTCAAAACTGGGACAAAAAAAGGTGGTCAACACCAGATTTCGACGTGTCATATTACCATCGATCGATGAGACACATAGACGTTGACAACACGTGCTGCGAGAACGTGTTTTGAACGTGCCGGCTGGTGCGCTCTGTACGTGTTGCAGAACGTGTTGCAGAACGCTTTTGTGCTGCTTGGGACGGTAGTTCAGTAAAATTGAGCTATCATGGCCCCTTGTCGTCCCCCAAATGCATGGGTGATTTAATTTTAACATTTAAATGTCCGGTGAAGTCTATATTTTGTATGACTAAAGTTAAAGAACAATTGATCGCTTATTTTGCAATAAACGGTATATTTTTTTTTTATAAATCTCAAGTGTTTCCATTATTTTGATAACTACCTGTACATAGAATGGGCTAAGATATACTATTTGTATTTGCAAGCAGAAATTAAATTAAACTTTTGTAATTAGCTCTCAATTAAACTTCTAGTGCTGCTTTAGAAAGTTAATTATGTTTACGTCTGTTTCGGAAAATAAGAACGACTTTTGCTGCGAAGTTGAATTAGATTACTTTAGCATAAGGCTAAGAAAGAAATACACTCTTTTTACACAAATTACACTTCCTTATTACACGAAAAAGGAAAAAACTTTGTCCTTGTTGGATGTCAATGTCAACACATAAGAGCAGCACTATTACACCGTGCTAGATGAAATAGTAGATGCAAATAACATACATCGCAACGGTTCCCAAAGATAAACTGCCTACTGAGTTAGCAGGGGAAAAAAGCTCTCTTCTAAGATTGCGGTAAACCACCTCGTTTCTGTGGAGTGATGAAATATTTAAAATGTATGATTGTGTCATCTTACCATCTGCTGTCTGGTGGAACCCAAATCTCCTCCTTCATTACGCTACTTATTGAATTATCCTTATATAATATTAATTAAGCTTCGTTGGTTGCTGTTGGAAATATAGGTCCTTTAGCAACTAAAGATTAATTAGGTGACATGAGACCAGGGTTTTCATTTGATGTGAATCTGGGCGTTAAACGTTGTTAAGTGGTAATGACTATCGACGATAGTGGTTCTACATGGAAATATGGAAGTCAACCACAAGGGAATACCCCAAATCTACAAAAAATGAGGAACCTATTCACATCATCATTAGTAAAATCAAATAAATTAATATTGAAGTTGAAAATATTTCAAAAGCTATTTTTACGAATTTACTAATTTGTCAAACTAACTTACTATGTTCTTCAATTCCCATGCAAAATATGTTTCCTGAATTAAGAAATTAAAGAATAATAGTTTCTTTTAGTTAATTTTAATTTCCGTTTTAAGAGACGAAAGTCAGTTTTTACCAACCCATTAAGTGTAAAACGTATTTTTAATAGGGTGGCATGAAAGCAGTATTATGGACAGATTTTTTCCAAGGTCTACTAATGTTTGTTGGAATGTTTGCTGTTATCATAAAAGGTTGCATTGAAGTAGGTGGTGTTGCAGCTGTTTTCAGAATAGCGAACGAAAGAGGACGGCTTCTTATACCCGGGTAAGAAAGTCTTAAAATTATTCGTTAATAGTCTATAAAAAACATTTTCCTCTAAAATACGTAACCAGCATTCCATATTTGGAAGTAAAAAGTGTGAAACTGAAATTCCTAGTCAATTTCACATCAAAGGGATCCAGGTGCCACCGTCTGGTGAAGAAACTCGGTGTCAAAGTTTTGTGGTAATGGCGAAGAAATACGTACGAATGAAGAAATACGTACGTGGTTTGGTAAATGAGCGCATTAGCAAGCATAATGAACTACTTCACTTTGCCCCATTCACTTTTCCCGCGTCCACTGGGCAAATTACGTTGAACATTTAAAATCAAAACATGCCTAATATGAAGTAAGTAAGGATTGCACCGGGTATCAGTAGATCCCAATTAATAGTTTAAATGATAACTACAAAAATTTATTAATTTTATAACAACAGGGAATATTTTAAGCACGAACGTTATTTTTAAGCACGAACATTACAATAAAGTTATCCAATTTTGAAAATAACTTGTATAATTTTCTTCGTAGATCTTTGGAGCTACCTATTTTTTGATAGAAATCCACTGTATGTCTAGGAACTTAGTTAAAATATTGTTAGATTGGTGGCGCTTGCAAACTGAAAATATTTTACTATTTCACTTTGCCCCACATTCCCCTTCATACGTCATACGTTTAATACTTATATTTTTTACAGGCTCACACTAGATCCAGAAGTTCGTTATTCTATTTGGAATGTTATTCTTCAGGGCACAGTGATTTGTATGTCCATTCCCAGCGCAAATCAAGTGCAAGTCCAGAGACTACTAACCGTTAAAAATCTCTCGCGGTCGAGGATGTGAGTCATCATATCTCTTTTTTTAATGCATAAAACTCTTTTTCTTTAAGTACTGCAAGAAAAATAAAATCCCATGTACCAAAAGGAACTACTTCCCTCAAATGAAAGTCAAAAAACAAATATACATAGGGTGAGTTCTGGTAAGTGCGTACCTTTTTTTTTAAAGTTCATGTTCTCAAGGGTGCTGCTCTGTTGAAAAATTTTGTACACTCACAAATTTTTTTTATAGTTTTCTTTCCAGATCCTTTACTAAGATTTTCAAGCATATAATATGTTAAATAAACCATAAGCATAGGTTTTGTGACCTGGTTTATGACACATATTCTAAGGTACGCACTTTCCCTACCTAGCGGGGTAAGTGCGTCCACCTTAAATTATGTGAATATGAGCAGGAAAAAACTTCTGACACATATTAAATATGTTAGGTAATTAATTACCTTGGGATAATTCCTAATAAGAGATCAGCAGTTGCTTGCACGGATGAAACGCAATCAGTGATATCCCACGTGTCTAACGAACAACTGTAATTTTAAGATTGAGAGAGTTGTGTTCGTGATTCTTCCTTTGTCCTTTTAATAAGACCAAGTGAGCAAATGTAAGTTGTTTTTATTTAGTAATAATCACTTATAGTCTACATAGTTTATTTCGGTTTAATACATTAATAAGTCTGTGTTTAAGCCAGGGTTCGCACTTACCCCTTCTTAAATGTAAGATGAGACATGCCAATAGCGTTGTTCTAAATGCATACCCCTGTGATTTTCTTTAATTCTATTTGTATGGTAGATAGTAAGGTGACCTGAGTGAACAATTCGTTTTTTTTCTTTTTCTTTTATTTTTGAATAAATACGGTTTTAAAATGTTTTTCTTATTAGAATCAGCGGCAGTAAGAAAAAACACAAAATAAAAAGCAAAAAACAAAAGAAAATAATTGATCATGATATGATACTTACACTTTTTTTTTTGTACATTGAAATAGTTTTTCACAAGGTGTTCTTAATTTTCTTAAATATAATTTATTCATTACTCCCCCTTCGTGTTTTTGAATCAGTTGACTCCTTATTTAGTGTTTCACTTAATTTCATTGCTTCATTTGTCATTCTGGTTTAAATTAAGTATAGCTTATGATCGTTATTTTCAACAAAAATTTACTAACTGATATCTAAAAGCCAATATATTTCAGAGGTAATGAATAAAATTGAAATCTATGCCGCATTCAATGTAAATATAAATACTTGATGGAAATGACGTCGGATTTATAATCGGCTTATAAAAGAGTTATGAGCAAAATTAAAGGTGAATTACGAGAGTCGGATTTTCCACGTAATGGTACACACTTGCCTCATCATAATGGTACGCACTTGATCCGCATAATAGTACGCATATGCTTCATGATAGTGGTACGCACTTGCCCCATCATAATGGTACGCACTTACCCCCACCTTACTTTAAAGAAAGGGAAAGTGCGTACCGTCATATAAACAAATTTTAGTTAGAGTATTTGATCAAAATACCCCATGTATGTTATTAGTAGCTATTACTCAAAAGAAACAACTTGCATTTCTGGACTTCAATTGCTTGGTATGACTACAAGAGAAACTGAAACAAAACCTTCTCAATTTTTACTTTAGAGTTTTTTTTAAAGACATTTAAGTTGTCTCTGATTGTGTTTCGTCTATTGAATCCAGGCCTGAATTCTACCTATTGAAATTATCATTAGACAGTTATCTAACATAGTCGATGTGTTGCAGAAGCCATTTCAGGACAGTGTTCATATAATTCCCAGTGAACGTACTTACCCCGTGGACGCACTTACCAGAACTCACCCTATATCTTTTCTTGGTAACACATTCAATTTGATTAAAGCATCTATAGTCTATACTCGTCCATAGATAATTATCCGTATTTTTTTTTTAAAGATCAAAGATGTTAATGCACAAAAGAAATTAAGTTGAGTTTGAAATTCAAGTAAAGTATTTGAAAAGGCAGCCTTTTCATTTGATCAATAATTTAGAGTTATAATACAGGGTGGTTATAAATTAACGTGAGGTGTTTGGAGCCCTCTAGCACGCGAAGTACTGGGGGAAACATTTTGAAATTTCACTGGCGCACGTATTAAACCATGGGATTTCTATTTCTGAAATTAAAAATAATAGATTAAAAAATCGCCAGCAGGGGAAAATTTGTAGCTGTAAAGATCTATTACTCTGAATATCGTGAATTAAATTTGAAAAAATGCTGTACAAATAAATTTCTCTAAGAAAGAATGATTGTTTTTTGCAAAGGAGGTTTAATATGATCGCCGTAGAATTTCCTTCTTAAAAAAAGTCCCCACAAAGGAAATAGCGACACAGTTAATCAAAGAGAATGCAATAATTTGCATTAACGATCATCCGTAGAATGTGACCGACTGAGAGAATTATCATCATTTGGAGTCCAGTTGTCTTTAGAGGGCTCTTACCTTACGGGACCGTGCTTTGTTAGTGAAGCTGTATTATCAGCGAAATAAAAATGCCAATGCTACCCTTCGAAAATTTCGGCGGAAAATTACTTTTTACTTTTTAGAGCACGTGCCGATTGAAGTTCTGAAGTCGGTACATTTTTTACTCTGAGGCAATCGGAAGTAACACTTATCCTTTTTTGTTATGATCGCGTAGGGCAATATATTTAAGCCTCCCTTTAAGTACAGCTTTCCTCTTGCTGAACAGTTTCATAGGGATCATTATATTTGCTTACTTTGCCGACTGTGATCCAATGACGTCTCCTTCCAAGCCAATAACTTCATCAGATCAGGTAAGATAATAGTTTCGTCTTTTCGTTCTTTCTTTCCTTCTTTTTTGTTTTTCTTTTCTTTTTTTTTTCGTCTATTACCCAGTAATTTACTTTACAGATATACAGTAGCTCTCAAAAGATTTGAGAAAATATGTGTCCCTGTCCTAACTTTTTCCTTAAGCTGAGTTTCTTATTAATATTAATTAGCTGTTTCTAGTTTGGTTACATGTGCGCAACTAATAATGTGTCAAAGTTGTTAAATCTAATGAATAGCCAAATGTAAAATTTTAGTGGCTAGTAGTGTTAACCTATTACTGCCTAGCGTCCCTTTTTAGGGACGGTCCAAAAAAGGGTCTGAATTTCCCTAAAATGAACATTTCAACCAAATAATAGTGTTCAATTAGTACCTTGGTATTGTTTCAATTCGTTATTAACAGCTTGCAGCCCATAACCATTGTAAAGTGTGTTCTGTAGTAGTTTTAATATGATCTTTCTCAAAAATGACACCGTTCACAATCTCAAGAAAAAAAGCTAAGTTTTAAAGGTATTCCCAGCTTCCCAGTTTATGTTAATTGCTGATTTTATTTCTTCTTATAAAATAATTTTTTTAAATATTATATTGTAGGCTGTAAAAAATTTTAGCAAAAAAAGTATGTACCCTTTGGGGTCTATCGTAACTTTTAAGGGACGATTTTTCTTTCCTTAATAAAAAAAATATTTTTTGCACAATATGTTTTCTATTATTTTTCCTGTCCATTAAACAGTGTTTGTAACCAGTAGGGATGCACCGATTAATCGGCAGTACCGATTAATCGGCCACTCTGCCGATTATTAATAATCGGCAAAATCTTGCCGATTAATTGGCGAATTTTTTAAATTTTTTATATTATCTTTAAAATATACCTTCACCAAGAAACTATGATAAATTGTTTTACTAAGAGTGAATAAATGTAACTTTTTGAAATCCTTACTATAACATACAGTATGAAAGTGTGTACAGAGTAAAAACAAAACAAATAGTTGACGTAAAAACAAACGTGAAACTGATTGGAATATTAAAAGATAACCCTCTGCAAGTTCCTGAAATTTTAAGTTGGAATTCAAAAACATGAATATTTATTTCATTTATAATCAGTCAAATTTTGCTGATCAACCGGCGGAAAAGATGTTTTAAATAAAATTAATTCAACGATGTTTGAACACAATATTACGATGGATAAATTTATAAACAAGAAATAAATAATTTTCTGCAAACACAAGAATTACACGCTTTACGTAAGTGTAGTGAGTAAAAACAAAACAAATAATTCAACGAATGAAAGACAAAATAATAATAATAAGTTGCCTCTCAGTTGATATAAAATTATTTAATAATTTAATATTCCTATTTTGAATAAATCTACACTTATTGACAATTTTGCAACATTTTTCATGTCTCTATATTTTACTCTTTAGCTTATTGCTTTTAAATAACCTCTAATTTTCAAAGAACAAAAGTCTTGAATTAAATTGCCACTTATAGTTGAAAAATAAATTTAAATTAAGAACACCCCTAAAAAAAGTGCTCATCACAGCTCCCCCCCCCCCCGCCATTTGTTTCAATAACTATTATGTCTAATGTGTTAATGTAATTTTATTTACAAAAATATTTAAAAAATTTCAAAGGAAGTTGATAAAATTTTGACATTATTTAAAATGGAAAAATGGAGAAAAAACAAATCTTTTGTCAAAAACAAATAAGTAACCATTTCTAAAAATTGGAATTGTTTTCGAAGGAGAAAAAACAGTGAGGGTGAAATTGGTAATATTAAAAATAATAAGCCCGAACATTAATCGGCTCTGCCGATTAATCGGCAGATTATCGTTCGCCGATTAATCGGTAATCGGTAATCGGCCAATTTGCTTATCGGTGCATCCCTAGTAACCAGTATACAAAATATCTTTGGAAAAAAAAGTCAGGCATTAATGGGTTAATGCAATGTTATGTAATATATGTCACATTTATTTAATAACTTTATCTTAGTGTAATAATTATGTTTTCGCTTGGTTATAGTTAGTTCCATACTTTATTATACTTACTTTGACCAAGTATCCTGGCGTCGCTGGTTTGTGCATTTGTGGTATTTTCAGTGCATCGTTGAGTACGGTGTCATCTGCAATTAACTCTCTTACTGCTGTAACTACGCAAGATTTAATCAGGCCATACTTTATTGTTTGGGGATATTCTGAAAGGAAACTAGCTGCCAGTGCTAAATTTATTAGTAAGTCAAGTTCTCCTTTTTTTTAATGACAAAAAATATAGTACAACAATTAAGAAGTTAAGATTATACCCCTTATAATCAAATTCCAGCATTATTTCCGTACGCATGATTTGTATTTTCGAAATTAGATGGAGCTCATATAGTGCTGTTTTGAATCATGTACTAAAATATAGTTAACTTAATTAACTGCATGATTCACTACTTTTATCGTCCCACTTAGATTAAATAAAAATCTTCCATGAAATTTACTTGGAATGTGCATTTACTGTACCTTATTAAAAATGTATGAATAAATATTTTTAAAAACATGGTGTGACTACAACACTACTTCCATTTACGTCTATTTTATAATTGATGTCTAATAATAGCTCAGAAGCATGGTTTCATGTACTCTTCTTAAATGAATAGCATTTTAGACTTTTAACCCTTTGACGGTTATGGAAATGAGCAGTTTCCGTTTACTTAATTCGCGCAGCATTAGGAGTAAACAGTAGTCGAAAGTGGCAGCTGTTTTCCCCCGCCGTTCTTCCGAAAATGTTACCTTTCTCTGGCGATGCCGTAGATAGCTCGCCTCGCGCGTTTTAAAATTTTCTTAAAGTATTTATAGTACATAAATAACAGTTTTTACGTACTTTAAAATAATTATTAAACAGTAAGTTATAAATGATTATAACCAATTATATAAATAATAATAGTTAATTATAAATATAAGACAAATATTAAATTGAAAGGACTAAATAAATACAACTAATGTAAATCTTTATGAAGCACAGTATAAATACAGTAATTACCTAAAAATCTTTTTGTGTGTGATTTTAATTAAGTTTAAAACATGGAATTGCACATAATGGGGCATTACAGTCTTTGCAATACGTACGTGTTTCACGGCGAATTTTTTCAGCGAGTAGCATTCGTTTGAAACACAATCAGTGCAGAATAATAATGGCGAACGAAGTCAGTTCGTCAGCGCGCATTGGGGAAAAATTT
Source organism: Uloborus plumipes (assembly GCA_038373865.1). NCBI lineage: Eukaryota > Metazoa > Arthropoda > Arachnida > Araneae > Uloboridae > Uloborus > Uloborus plumipes. The sequence goes on along the minus strand of JAXGGA010021971.1, from coordinate 1,259 downwards.
CACTACGCGATTATGCTCGTTACTAACCATTTTGGTCAAAATCTTGCTCCCGAGCGGAACTCCTTTGCGCGCATTATGAAGCACGATTCGATTGCGAGCTGAACTCGTTCATAACCATTAAAGGGTTAACTAATCATGTAAAATGGTAGTAAATGTGGAGAGAATAAATTTCAAATGGAAAGAAAAGTGATGTTCTTATTAGTCCCTTTGATCTAAAATTACAAAAAAAAAAAAAAAAAAAAACTATATAAAAGTGCCTGAGAGTGAGTAAGGAAACATTTCAAAAAATTAAACTACTAGTTTGTTACAAAACAATGTAAAGATCATGTTTTATAATACTTCATCTACTAAATTTTGAGTTAAAACCTAATTCAGTGAATTCAATTCATAACATCACATAAGTCTGCGTTGAAATTAGCACTGATGTGTTCCCAAGGTGGTAAAAGGTCCCCTTTAGAACATCGAAAAACAACCAAAAGGGGCGATTCACTCTCGCAAAACTTGACCATGCAAAATTTCAAACGGACTACTGTTTCTGAGTTATGCGAGTTACGCTAGTCGCAATTGACTCAGTGATAGTGGAAATGGATGTTTCAATTATGTCCATACGTTCGCAGGTACACAAACACTCGCAAACAGACCAAAAAAAAACTTACTCAATCAGGCCCGTCATGTAGAGGGGTCACCGTGGCTTTGAGAAACCAATGTATTTACATATAAGTGGGCGTGGTTTTGGTTTCTTTTTTAAAAATTGCATTGTGTTTGTACTACGGATGCACCGATAAGCAAATTGGCCGATTATCGATTACCGAATAATTGCGGAATAATCGGCTTGGCCGATTAATGATAAATTTTATCACTTTCAATTTTAACCTTAATTTTTTTTTACAATTTCTATTTTAGGAAAAAAATATTATTTTACTTTTAAGAGGCTTTTTATTTTTTTCCATTTTCCTAACGTTTTCAAAATAATTTCATCCAATTTCTTTTAGTTCGTTTTCATATTATTATTAATAAAATTAACGAAAACGAAAATTCAAATAAAAAACAGGGAGAGACTGTGGTAAACACGCTAACTTGGGAGCATTTTGATCTTAAGTTTATTTTTAAAATAAACTGAATTCAAAACTTATTATTTGTGAAAATTATGAAGTTTTCTAACACACTATGATAATATGGAGAAAATTATCGACATATGAAAAATGTTGCAATATACACCCTTGTTCAAATTAATTGAAACAAACTCGAAAATTGAGAAA
>JAXGGA010021970.1:0-15745 GCA_038373865.1 Uloborus plumipes | reverse complement strand
TTTTTGTTATACTGTTCTACCCGTTCTCGCGAATAATATTTATAGAATCCCCGGAAAACTTCTAAAATGATACGTTTAATTATTTGTCCGTTTTTTGGTGTACCGAAAGGGTTAAGTCAAAGTGTTTTAACCACATGTGCAGATGTGTTGTTAGCTTGCTTTGAAGAAAAATCGCAATCTGTAAAAGGCGAACCTTTTTCAAGGATTTCAGATTGCATAGCTCATAGAAGAAATTTACTGCAAAGCTTCTATACCAACGGTCAGTCATGTACGTATTGTAAAATTGATAAAGGATTACCATAATACTACACTTTGAGAAAGTCATTTAGTCGTGATAAAGATAAATTGAACTTCAAGACAAAACTCAATCATTTTGTTAATTAAGCGAAGTCTAAACTTTTTGACGTTGCTTCTTTCAGGTGTGCAATGAATTTTTCGTGTTCTTGTGCTAAAAAGCCAATCTCTTGTAGATGTACACTATACATCTGTACATTGGTATAGAACGCACATTGGTATTACCACTGTACATTGGTATAGAAGCTTTGCAGTAAATTTCTGCTATTTAAGCAGATATGCAATCTGAAATCCTTGAAAAAGGTTCGCCTTTTACAGATTGCGATTTTTCTTCAAAACAAGTTAACAACACATCTGCACATGTGGGTAAAACACTTTGACTTAACCCTTTCGGTGCACCAAAAAACGGACAAACAATTAAACGTTTAGAAGTTTTCCGGGGTTCCATTATTTATTAGTCGGAGAACGGAGAACAGTATAACAAAACTTGAGCATAAAAATATACTATAAAGTTACAAAAAAAAACTCACCCAAAGCTAAACACGCTGTACTTTTTGATCCACTTTCAGTTGCTAATTAAAGATACTGTTTGTTTGGCGGGTCTAGCTGACTAAGTGACAACCAAAGGGAGTGCAGACTGCAGGGACTTCGAACTGTCTCCTAGAATATGTGTAATGTCTAGACAAGTCGGCTGTAGAATAAAAATATACCGGCACAGTGCCGACGTAGTGCGTTCTGGTTCAGTTTTTGACTTTTTTTTTTTTTTCATATTTTGAGCCTTATGCACAAACAGAATGTATCTTCTAAAAGTTATGTGTATATTTTTCGGTTCAAATTATGTTATCTACCAACAATTTGATTCAGATTCGATAGAAAACAATTAGTTTTTTTTTTCAAATTATTTTTTGAAAATTTCCATTTTTAGCATATATTTTCCAACTTTGAGCCTCATGCGCGAACCGAAGGAGTCAACTTAGATTTTTTTTTATTATTTTTCCCAAATTTTGGATACCAAACCACAATTTTTGAGAGGTAATGCGATTTCGAAATAAAAAAAATCGATATTTTCGAAATTTGACATTGTAGGCGATTTTAGCCCAATTTAAGGCTGATCTGCAAACTAATGATGGTATGTAAAAGCTATAAAATATTTTTTTAGATTAAAAATGCACAAAATATTTACAGCTTATGACAGTTGCATTATAAAAAGTTACAATTTTTTTTTTCTTTTTTCCTTTTGAAAATTTCCATTTTTAACATATTTTTTCCAACTTTAAGCCTCATGCGCGAACCGAAGACGTCAACTTAGAATTTTTTTCTTATTTTTCCCAAGTTGTGGATTCTAAACCACAACTTTTGAGAGGTAATGCGATTTCGAAATAAAAAAATCGATTTTTTCGACTCACCCTAATGTTGATCCTGAACTTAAAGTCGGATTTCCTTCAAACTAACTTTGCAAGAAAATGGTTTTGATAAATAATGTTTGTAAGTACTTTTCTGAGTAATCTTCTGTGAGGACTCTGATTCCGACTCCGACTCCGCAAATATGGCGGAAATGCAGGCTCAGAAAAAAAAATGACTGACTGTGCAGACGATTTTTAGTTTATTTATTCAATTGTTTTATTTTATCTATTATTATTTTTTTTTCTTGGCAGACGATTTTTTTTTGTAACAAAAATTTTTCATTCACGAGAGCATTTTATTCTTTATCTGTATTTAACAACTGGCAACGGATTAAAAGTGAAATTCGAGACATTTTAATAACGGACGAGTTTTTTTTCCTTTTTTTTTTCTTTCTTTGATAAAATGTGTTTTAATGCTCTTTGTACTTTTATTTATTTATTTATTTATTTTATTATTATTATTATTATTATTATTTTGAAAACGATGCAGGATTTTTTCTACGGAGGAACTGTAACAGTTACACTCTTTAAAAGGTGCGACAAAACTTTATTTATTCGTTAATTACTTTTTACGTGTCTATTTCATCTGATGAGAGGGGTATATTTTGCTTTTCGAAATCAGCTCTAAGTGCTAAAAAGGTATGTTTGACATAATTTTCAGTCTCAGATAATCAAGAGAATAATGATCAGACGTGAGAGTGCCGATGTCGATGTACGGGAAAGTAGGCTCGTTTAGTTCTTGACAGAACTTCTTGTTGTATCATATGGAACCTGACAGCAATTAAATGTAGTCAACACATCATCTTCAAGCTTCTCTACATCTGAATTTATATAATACCGAATATATATGTATATTTTAGAAGGAAGATGGTGGAAAAATGAAAAAAAGGGAACAGTTCCCGATGGCTACTCTTTTCAATTGACTAGACTTTCTTCTAGCTTTAGATTAGATTAGCTTTCAGGACTCCCTTAAAAGAAGACAATGATTGTATAAATATGCATTCAGGTAAACTGCTGTACATTATTTACATTCGATATAATAAGTTTCCATCCCGTCATATTTTGAAATGTGGTAAAATTCTAAGGATAAAAGTTCTTGCTCTTTTATAGCTTTATGAACATTTAATGTTTCTTACTATCTTTGTTTTTCACTACTTGTGATTAACAAGAAGTAAAAATGTATAAAATGTAAAAAACAGAATCCTGGTAGTCAAAATAGCAAGATTTGTTTCATTTTATGAGAAAGGCTGCAGTCTGTTTCTTCATTGTGAGAGAAAACCCTAAAATTTTTAAAGAAAAAAATCTCGAATTTTTGCGAACAAAGTGTTTTACCATATTTTCCGAGAGGTAATCCAAGGTACCATGTAAGTGCAGTTTTTAGTTTCGCATCTTGTTTTTAAGTATTTCCCAGTGTCAAATCTGTGAAAAAACTGCTGAAAAAAATTCAGCGATTTTGAGAACATTTTTTGTTTCCATAATGTTTTTTTTGTAAGATGAAATCAAGAAAAAACTCATTGTCCCTTCTCCAGCTCTGGAAAATTGTGAAATGACGTGACTGCATGTAATGACTTTACGTATGTATGACAAAATTTGTTGAAGTTGTTTGTTAAGAAATTTGATAACAACTAAATGCTTTCACTAAATTTCCTTTTTATGTCGTAATGAGTGAGCGCATATTACATGTGCATGTTATCAAACTATGAGAGGATATCGGCAAAAAAAAGGCAGATTTGATATTGCAACTTTTTCTCGTCTATCACAAGATTTCCCGTTTTTTTTTTTTTTTTTTTCCTTTGGTGGCAGGAATTTATCAGCAAAAAAAAAAAAAGAATTATGTCCCACAACTTGTAAACTAATATTTAAAATGGACATAATTAAAAATTTACTTAATACTTTTAATAGTATAATGGAAAAAGGAATTAGATGAGGATACCATTGCCTCAGGTAGGCAATGGCGTAGTTAAGAAAAAAAGGGGAAGAGCAAGGGGCAGGGCTGATAAGGCTAGTTTTAGCTCTTTTTTATTGTCAAAAAAGGAAAGTATCTGAGTTTCGAAGGGGGATAGTTCCCTAAATCCCCTCTCCCCCTAGATTCGATCCCTGACAGTAAATGTCAACAAAAAAAAAGAAATATTTCTTTAGAAAGTTGCTTTTTTTTTTTTTCAATTTAAATTTCAGCACATGAATAACAAATTAAGTCTTTTATAAGAGGGTACGGAATGTGTTATCTGAAACTCTTTTAAACTCTAGGGGTAAAACTTGATCTGTTGTACATTGTCTACATATGTGTGATGAGTTGAAGATAAAATTCTACTTCCATGAATTCTTTTCGGGGCCCCCAGAGTCGTGGAGGCCCTTAGCATTTGCGACATGCTAAATCTGCCGCTGTCTGATCTCCCATCGAGTGACTTCAATCTATTTCTAACTTTGAAGAAGAATCTCGGCGGAAGGCGAGTGTTGCAGTCAAACAAATTCAGAGAGAGAGGTCAATGCAATGCTGATGTCAAACAAGCTGTGAAATATTTCTTCCGTATGCGAATAGTTGAGTTTTTCCTGCATTGCTCTGCGAAGCTTGTCAAGCAGTATGACAAATGCATCAATATCTTTTGTACTTATATGAAAAAATAAAGTTATGTTTTATCTATAACTCTGATTCTATTTTTTAACTTTCATACATAACTCTGAGCACAATCAACAGGAGAAACATATTTTCCCGACTTACTTTTGTACAAAAGCACTTTTTAGGGTTTTGGTTTCAGGGTCAGTGTTAAGCCTACAATGGTTGTTTTCCTCACTATTTCCCTAATTACATTTATTAACCTAAACATATGAAGCATTTTCATTCATTGTTAGTTGTTGAAAGCACTGAGCAGAAATTTCTGCAATATAAAAGATTATTTTTTATCATGAAAGTGTATCGAATATTTTGTGCTGTTTGTACTGCAACAGCATAGATTTTATCATTTGCAATAAAGCTGTTTGTAACAGTCGAGTCTCAATAGCTCGAAGCCCTCGAAGAGCCGTCTAAAAGCTTTGAGTTATAGGAAGTTCCCGCAGCCTTCTCGAATGTTTAGGAACCTCCCCCCCCCCCCCCAAATAGAAATAAAGAAATGTTCAAGTTATCAAGACTGAACTGCATACAATTAGGTCAAAACTATACAATATAAGTCGATTGTTCGTAAAATCAAAATATTTTGCTTGGAAGAAAATTTATAATTGTTAAATCTTGCTATCTGGAGTAGTTTTCAGTAATAAATCAAATTTATATTTTATCAGAAATTAATTTTGCTATTAACTCAAATACATTTTAAAGTGAGTCAAGTGAAACTACTGTATCAAAAATCTTCATGAGCAAAGCTTGACTATTTATTTTTGAAACCACTCTCTGTTAAAAAAAATAAGCATTCTCTTATTCTTTAATTTCACTTTGGAGAGCATCGTACCATCGGTTTGATTCATTTACGGAAATACTTTGACGAAATTTTTGCTATATATTTTACTGAGTCAAATGCTTTTTCTATTTGCTTGCTCTTATTAATCCTGAAATTTAACTCTTTAAAGCCGGCTCCGGCCGATACCGGCTTTGTAGCTTAGAGCCGAGGCCGGCCGAATCCGGCCCACTTAAGAGAACATAGGGGTGGTTGGTAGCAAAAGACCCCTGCTGTGAGACCCCCTACGGACGACTCTTTCTTCTCTCCGCTGGCCTCGGAGCAAGTGATAGCAACAATTGAATGAAAAGATAGCTGCTAATGACTGCAGATCGTGTGGTTTCCTCAAAAAAAGAGAGAAAACGAATTCATTGCAATAAAATTGCGTTTGGTTTGAATTACCGGCACTTTTAATTTCACAAATTTTTATACCATGTTTTTTAAACAAACATTATTCCGGTTTTTTATAAATTTATGCGTAATGTATACTGATTTAAAATAATGCAAAACAGCTTGAATAAAGCACAAATAATTGCATACATATGCTTCAGAGTTGAAACAAACCTTGAATCATGCGTATTGAATTACTTGCACTATTTTGCATCCATTAACTTTATTTTCTTAATTTTATTTTTGGTATTTAAAAGTACCTACTTATTTCTTTCCAGTTATAGAATATCAAAAGCAACGCGCGCTATGCAAATCTGACCAACGAAAGCATCTAAGCACATCTGCTGAGATCTTTAACAGGTCGAATTTGCTATAAAATGGATGGCAAAAAATTATTGTAAAAACCAACGGATTTATGAACAGAAAAGTATTCCATAAGTGTTTCATTTAGAAAGACACGCAAATAGTGATGTGCTTAGAAGTGTTGTAAAAAATAGGAGACAGTGTGAGTGATTAAAAATGTTCTGAAATGCGTGACTAAAAACTTTAAGCGTAAACCACTGTGTTGAACTAAATACTTCTCAGAACAATAACTGCTCCGTAAACTTCGTAAAAAAAACTGTGCTTCAATGTGTTCAAAAATTTTGGGGCAAGTGTTCGAGTTCAAAAAATGTTCGAAAATTATTTTAAGATTTTCTGTGTATACAGGGCTCGATTAACTTCTGAAGGTAGGAGAAGCTCAGCCTCATATTGAGGCCCCTGCTTTCTGAGAGGAGGGGAGGTGGGATATTTCTATACTCTTGAGATATTGAAACAAATCTTGCTAAGGATACAGATATTATTTCTGAAAGCAGTCCATGCAGAATTCAGATTAAAACCTGTCCCCTCCCCCACTAATATGACGAATTTTCATACATTACATATGGTTGCAACAATTCCCCATGATTAGATTACGTTTATTATTTCTCAGAATTAACAAAACTTAATAAAAGCTCATTGTAAAAAAGTATTGCCAAATCCCACATTAAAATAGCTTGTGGTGGGGTTAATGTTTTATGAAATGTGTCTTCACTTTTAAAACTTTTCGGAAAATGATTGAACCAGTTTTAATGTTTACAATTACCTTCAGCATTTATTGCCTTTTCATTTTTGAGGACAATTCGGGTAAAAATGAAGAAAGATAGCCTTTTGAGCTTAAAAATTTTAGTCCTTCAAAGTAACATTTTATATTACATATGTATTTATCTGTACAGATAAAAGATCTATTTGCAGAAATAAAAGATATCTTGTGTTTGTGTCGCATCAATTGTTAAAAATTTCTAACCATGATACCTCAAAGAGTTCAGTTCAGTGTTAGAAATAAATATAGATTTTTGTGAGTTGTGCTATGAATAGCCTAAGGACCCTGCTCCACATTGACGTAAAGCAGAAAAATAAAGCAGAAACGTAAAATGGATTACATAGTATTCCTATGGAAAGTACCCGGATTTTCGGTTTCTGCCTTCGGTTTCGGTCGTGTTTTACGTTGATGTGGAGCAGGGCCCTGACCCTGACTGTGATAAGTTGAGCTACGACATTTGTTTATCTTTCCTTCAGATAATAGAGACGGGTGATTGGGAGGTGCCGAGTTGAAATAGGGTACTTTCGTTGCAATTTTGAAAAAGTATTCCAAATTTAATTTGCAGGAATAACGCGCCCGATTTTAGTTGACCCTCCACCCCCTTCCGCCCCCTTTTCCAAATACAGGTAAACATTATCAACGTGATAGCTCAACTAACCAGCTCCGCACTATATCTAACGGTGCAGCAATATTGAAATATTTAAGTTTTACTGTTATTTGTAAAGTACTTTACCCAAGTAGCATCAACTCATCGGATTTTGCTCGGCCGATCAACAAACTCCTCGTAAACTGATCCTGTAACGCACGATGACATCGTTCCGATCAGTATCCGAGCACGGTTTCCGATGAGCTACTTTTCATCGGAAAGCGATATCCTTCTGATCAACTTTCCCGATGAAAATAAGCCGAGATATATTCCATTGGAAAACGATATCCTTCCGATTAAGTTTCCCGATGAAATTTCTCGGCACGGGACTGTTCTGCTCGTAAATTGCTCCAAATCTCATCGTATTCTCATCGGATTTTGCTACTCAGATTCTGCTTGGCCGATGAGACATATTGGATCATCGGCCGATGAGAATTTCATCGGGTTTCGATGAAAGGCCGATCATCGGCCGATGAGATGATGCTGCTAGGGTAATAATTTTTTTTCAAAAAAGACCCCCCTGACGGAGATATCCCCCCCCCCTTCTTGCCAACTATATGTTTTCAGAGTTTTCGTAACTTAAAAGTAATCCTCTTGCATTAAAAAAAAAAACATTTAAAAAGAGAAAATATTGTTAAATAATTAGTAAGAGCATTTAGCCCTTTTCAATAAACTTATAAAAAGAAAAAGAAGAAAACATCAGTAAGGAGTTTTGTAAACACTTTAGTTGCTCTTAGTAACCACTAGAAACTAAATAATTTTAAAAATATATTACTGACCAACGTATTATTCCTTACAGTACTTGCCAGTCATACAATGTCGGAAACACACAATAACCCAGAATTGAGCAGATCGATGGTTATACTTACACAGACAGTGAATAATTTACAGAACTGGCATTTTAAGTTATTGCAGTAAAAATGTTTTTAAAACCTACTGTTTCAAATTTTTAGTAACGACTCAGTACAAAAAAATGATAAAATCTGTTGCCTTTCAAATCGAGGAGTAAATAGGGCAATCAGGTTTTGTTGTGAAGCGAAAAAATCAATTTCAACTACAAGTGTACTCATTTTATTACTTTAAAATTTAGTTTGAAGAAATTCCCCCAGAAAAAAATAAAATAAAATAAAACTTTAACTTGGGTGTTTTGAAAATTTTGGAAACATACCCTTCTATGGCTATAGTCACTAACCGTCTAACGAAGGAAATTTTTAATATCTGCAATTTTCAAGCATTTTTTTTTTAAATACGCTTTTATTAGTTTTACATGTGGGTTTGTTTGTCAGTATGTATGCAACTCTAAATAAAAGATAAAATTCACGTTCTTTACAAATGTAAATATAAAAACTGAAGGCTAAACTGTATCACATGCTGATGTATTATTAGTGTTTCAGTTGTTGGTATGTAACTTTGAATAAAAGAAAAAGTTCACGTTCTTAGCAAATTTAAAAGTAGTATATTTAATACTATTATTAACTCTAAAGGCTAAAATATGTTTCATTTTGATGTATAAGTGCATGTTAGTTTGATTAACCCCAAAAGTGTATTTTTTTAGTTTTTTTAAACTATAATTTACTTTTTTTTTTTTTTTCGCGTTGAAAAAAAAAGATTCGAATAATGCCACTATATGTTTAAAATATATATTTTTAAAAAGTGCTATTTTTTCCCTTACTCATTCATTGCTTCTCACTTGCGCGTAAAACTTAAATTTAGCTTCCGTTATCCTCGATATTTTTTTCTATGTCATTAATAAATGCTTTATAGTTAATTTCTTATGCTAAAGAATAAAAGTTATTGGTTACGCTCAAACTTCTTTGTCAGTAACAATTGTGGAAAAATTCTCAAAAATTAAAGTTGATTTTAAAGTTAAGCGTCTTGCTGCGTCGGCTGAATATGATATCCAAAATAAACAAACTCATTAACTATGGGCGTGGAAGTAAGTGCACGTGCTGTGTGAGACCACCTCAAAGATGTCTTTCTTCTGGACCGAAGCGCCTTCGCCTTTTTTGGACAACTGACAGTGATGTACGATTCCCTGTGGCAACGCAACTACAAGGATTGATGGGTGATAATAATTAGTGAAGATGTCCGCTTTTCGGGAAGACAGGGAAATCAGGAAGCTTGGACATTCATTCCTGCTTTTTCAACCACGCGAGTCGTTTTATATCCAACCGTATCTATATCCAACCACTTCCTCTGATCGGATTCTTTTGAAATTTTGTATGTAACCTCAGACCCGATTACAATGCGCTATTTTTAAATCAAATTAATAATTAACCATTGAATGCTAGTTCATTCCAAATTATTATACAAACCACCCCTTCACAGATAAATTAAATACCATTGAGAAGTTAATGGTATGTTGCAGTGGCGTATCCAGGAATTGATTTTGGGGGGTGCACATCGAACATCGACACTGTGATGAGAAAGGAAAAAAAAAATCAAGAAATATGGTGAAACTTTAAAAAACGCAGTATTTCGATTTAATTTTTTCTATTGAACATCGCTCAAAGATTTTTTTTTTCTTTTTTTTTCCCCACAAAAATGAATATCAGGCAAGAACAATAAGGCGCGGGTACATCGCTCATTTTCCTCCTACATTTCCACAATTACAGAATAACAATTAGCATTGCTTCTTATTGTCGAAAACAGAAAATAATATGATAATATTTCAGTGTCTATAAAGTATTTTTCATTGAAAAAACCTGAAGCATATTTACATGAAGGTTACATGTTTTTTCAAAATTCGGTGCCACCATTTTTTATAGTCTTACAAAATCTTGGGGGGTGCATTGGTCCCTTGGCACCCCCCCTGGATACGCCACTGGTATGTTGTATTGGCTGTAATTCAATTTTGCGTGACTCACGTTAAAATATAAATATGTTTATTTTCTAAATAAAAAAGCAAAAAAAATATGATTTGATCTATCATTTCTTTTTTTCAGGAGAAGAATTCAGGATAAACAGTAAAAAAATGTTTAATTTATAAGCTATAAATTTTCGTGACTCACCTTACATAGAATTTAATGGTTTAAAATCAACTTTAAAAAATTATTTTAAGAAGAAATTTCAAAATATACTATTAATAATTGCGTTCTTACATAATAAATCTGTCAAAAAAATGTAATTAAATTGTAGAAACTGGCTAAACCAATAAAATATTCTCGTTTAAATTGCTTTTAGCAGAGAGAGATTTTTACGAGAATGTGAGTTCATAGTACAATGGTTTACCTGGAGTTGCCAGATTCTAACTTGTAAACTTCAATTAATATAGAGAATGTATAAAAAAAATCAAGACATTTTTCCAATATTTTTTTAAGACCAAATTCCCATGTTACGTGGAATTGCCCAGAAGCTTAAAAACACTGAATAAAAGTCGCAAAAAATATTTTTTCAAGTTATAACAAACAGGGGACAAGAAAATTAATTTAAACATTTTTTTCTGAGATAAGTAAGAAGAAGACAGAATGGTGTGGTTCAATGTAAAATATATAAAAATGTATATAACATGCGCTACATGTTTGTAATGTAACTATCCTTAAAAATAAGATCCGAAAGTTATGACTGCATGACAAGATCCAAATTAAAACTTCTTTAACAAAAAATATGACTGTGAATGCTTTTAGTTTTATTACTGTAATGTAGCAAACTTCAAAACTTGTTTTAATTCTTTTCTCAATTCACGAAATTACTCAATAAAGACATTATTTCTTGCCTTTAGCAACGCAACTCGCGTTTTGCTCTTGAAAATTAATATACACTCCTCAGTAAAATTTAAAGTCATTAGAGTATTTTATAAATCATGTCGTAAAGCATTTGTCCGACAGAAAAATGTATTCTAAAATTGTGCTTCTGCATATTTTGCTTTTACTTTTAGCACTAATTTAGAATTAATTGTTTATAAAAGAAAAATGTGTATATTTTTTTCAATATGAAGATTGCTGTCAGTAATCATGAGATTGCAAAATTGTATCGAAGCAAGAAAACTTTCATTTAGATATAATAAGTTTAATTTCACCTTTTAGGTTTTTATAATATGTTACATTAAAAAAAGTTTCTGTATTTTTTTATCTTGCATTTTCAAGCGAAAAAGTCAAGCAACGTTGTGATATTTACTTATCATCTTAAGCTTATTAATTTAACAAGCTATACGCTGGAGCATTTCAAGTCTAAAATGTATTTTAATTATTTCATTTTGAAAAATCTTTCTGACTTTAATGTACTTTAATTCTTTATTTGAAGGGCCAGGGGGGAAAAAAGATGTAGGTCACTTTTTCGTCAATTTTGATATTAGCGCTATCTAGGGGCTATGAAGGACTAGTATCATCTGGTTGAACAACAAGGGGGGGGGGGGAGATGAGAAGCGACCGAAATGTGCATGAAAACTCGAAAAACTACATAAGGAGCTACGAGAAATCAAACTTTGTTCTTCGTTTTTCTCGAAATCGCTTTTCGGTCACTTTCATCTCCCCCCCCCCCTGGCCCTTCAGTTGCATTTTTTTTTTTAAATGCGGGAGTGACATTTCTACATGTCAGCGGTATACTCGAAAGTTCAAGAGTGAAGCGTGTTTCGGCTGCAGCAGCGCCCCTCCATAAATATTTGAAATACCGTAAAGTCGGGTTACTTGGACCCTAAGGGGTTACTTGAGCCCATTACAGTAAAATGATAAAATCTAGGTTTGGTACTTATTAGTTGAAGACTTACACGTAGTTCCTCGTTTCTCCTCTAGGTAGAAGCACTCTGCAGTCTCTAATGCTAGTACCAAACCCAGATTTTATCATTTTACTGTGGGCTCAAGTAACCTCCTTGTGGGTCCAAGTAACCCGACTTTACGGTATTTTTCAAAAATGTATTTTGACATTATTCTTTCAGTAATTATTCTCATCTGTTTATCCACTTAGATGTAAAGCAGAAAACTGTTTGTAATTAAAAATTAAAAAGAATGACAGTTTAATCATCATCAATTTTCTTTGTTAAATTATTGCGTGATAAATTTAAACTTGCACACAAATTGTGAAAATGTGAATTTTTTTAGTTTACTTCCTCCAAAAAACAAAAATAATTATTGAAAAAAAAAAAAAAAAAAAAAAAAAACTTGCATCAACATTCCAACATAAGTATAAAGTAATGAAAGAAACACGACAAAAGCACTAGGGCAATAGCGAAAAATACGGGAGTGCCCGAAACGGGACAGTGATTTTAGGTGGCAGCTTACTAAAACTATGCCTACTGTAATTAATAAACAGAAGGACAGAGGAGGAGGTACCGTGTAATTTATAAGTGTTAAAAATTGTAACAGAAAAATTTTCATCTGTAGAAAAAGGCAAAATTAAATTTCGACAAAAATTCTCCCCAGTATAAAATTTTACAGACCACCAAATAAAATAACATGTTTTTAAAATAATTTTCAAACGTTCTTGGTTTCAAGCAGATTTTTTTTAGTTTACAACTGCTTTTATTAAATTCAAGAACAGTACTATGGGACTGGGAGGCTATTAATCAAATTTACACTTCCAAATTACACAACTTAACATGGCGCTGTTACGCAAATTTTAAATTAAAATTTATTTTGTATTGTAAGCAAACAACGTTTTATGCAAAAAGTTGTTTCCCTTATCCTCGATAGTGCAACAACCCATGCATTTTTTGTTTTCAAACAATTTTGAGGTGGATTCATCCAAGGACGAATACAAACAATCAAATTTATTCTAAGAATACAGTCAGTATAAATTGCTTTCGGTAATTTTCAACTGCCATCTCGTTATTATAAAGGAACAGAAGAACCGAAGAATTTAGCCCTAAGAAATAGAAAGAAAAGATAAGGATAACGTTATACTTTTGCCTTATCGAATGCTCAATGCTGAAACACCTTTGAAAAGTTGAGTTTATCCTTTGCTCAGTTACAACAAAACAGAAAATAATAATAATGAGTTTTATAAATATTTTCATTTTTTCAGTCATTTAACTAAATAATAAAATGGTTGTCAATAAATCTACTGATTGGTTGTACTAATTAAAGCATTTAAAACGGAATTGCATTTTGATATTCGCTTTCGCACGCGTGATGATCAATGATTTGCATTTCGCATCATCAAATACAATGTACTTAAGAGCAGGGGCGGCATTTCAACATTTCGTTTGAGGGGGCGAGTTTGTTAAATATGAAGCACCTCAGTACTCATCCTAAAATACATATTAGTTAAAAGAAAGATTTCTTAAACTGGATTTAATATTAAGAAAAATTGGAGTTATTAAAGCAATTTAAATTTTTATGACCAAACTTTAAAATTATTTTGTTATTAGTTATCAAAAATGTTGTGATTCGAAATTAGTTTTTAACTTATAGTCAAGTTTTAATCTGCAATGTTTGTAGGCAAGAAGATTTTTTTCCATCGATTTCCAGTGTCTTGTGCTATTTTACAAACAACGAAAGTTGAAAATCCTTTCTTGTCCGGTTATACTTGTTTCAGAGCATTTTTTGCAGATTCCTCTGTTATGAGAAATAGTCTTGAGAATATGTTTATGGATGAGTTTTATCAATATTTGTTGAAGATTGACGATCTTTTTTAGTTCCTTTTTGATCGTTGATTTGTGTAAAACATAAGTTGAATTTACCCGTATTTTAACATTCTGCAAAAAATATTTGGGGGTGCGATCGCCCCCTCTTGCCCCTCTTATTTGCCGCCCCTGCTTAAGAGTGGTGATTTAAACACAGGAGTTATAAATATGGCAAAATCAGCATTTTCTATTTCTTAGTAGCGACTTTAATTATAAAACATAATAAACAATTGTTAGAAAGGGTTAGCTTTCAAACAGTAAATCACTGTTATTCTGTACTCTTTGTGAGACAAAAAAATTGAATTAAAACACAACATGAATAATAAATAAGTTTTTCTGAGGATATTTACACAAATAGCTCCGGAATATTCACTAAACTTCCTTTGATCCCCCCCCCCCCCCAAGTCATAAATGGTAAAGTTTATAATTAAAAGAAGAAACAATTTTTTAAATAGTCATTGTTTTTAGATCATGATTTTACTTTTATTTGTCCAAGAATTTTTGCATTTATTTTTTACATTGTAAATTATCTCGACACAGATAGGAAGTAAAATGAGCATTCATATTATTCCAAATTTTTGTGACTACCTCCCGAGAAAAAAAGAAAAATTACTACATTTGTAATCGAAACAAATAAAAATTTACGTAAACAAGTATCTTCGTTTATCTTTCATGTAAATCCGATTAATAAATGGCATTCTAAACTAAAAGAATAATATTTCCAGATTCCGAATTTTTTTTTTTTTTTTTTTTTTCAAATTATTCCTCTCAGAGCTGATGGGACACTTTTATGGGCCAATATAAGGGAAATAAATGAGGGATAATCAACCAAACTTGATGAGACGGCTTGTAAAAGCGGAGCTCTCGGGAGTGTCCACTCGCCCGAAGCACATAAGCGTTAAGGTGACAGCTTCACCACGCCTACTGTAATTAGTGTTTAGAAAACGAGCAGCGCTGATCAACGGGGGGTCAAGACTTGGACGATTCCACTTTTCAAATCGCTCAATGGAAAAACTCAGGACTTACGGTAGAAAAATTTTCCTCCCTTCTCGGTCCTAAAGAGTTAAATCGTTTAATATATCTTCGGAAATGTAGAAATATTGCCATGTATAAAACCCCATTAAGCTGCAGTTTTTTGCATTAATACGAATATCAAAAATGTCATTAGTTCTTGTTAGCTACAGATTGATAACGCTGTCTGCTTAAGAAGTTGATGTCTAAGGCAGGGATTCAAGTGAAACAGTACTGCGATCGCTTCGAATTGCAATCGCTACTGGAAGTGAATTACATTATCATCAACTTAAATTGGCATGACGTCACTACGGGTGGAGTCAATAAGAGCTCACAAGCACTCAGCGATCTCCTCTTATTCGCCAAGTAGGCTGTGACGTTTTATCTAGCTCGTTTTTCATACGCAAACGTCACGCTGACATCACGATGTTTTTATCAAGAAACGTTCTAATGTAATTCATTTCCAGTCGCGATTGTAATTTGCGATTGCCTGTTTCACTTGAATCCCTGCCTTAATACAGCACCGATGGCCGACAGTAGCGATTTGATTGGTTACAAAGTTTCTGCCCGTGACAGATTTTCTGCAGTGTGAATTGACAACCGTTTCCGGTTCCGTGTCCGGGCCGTTTTCCGTCCGTCCGGGGCTAGTGTAAACCTCTGGCTTTAGTCTAGTCAAGAGTATCAATCCAAACTACGATGTACTTAAACATATAAAAAACTAAAAATAAAATGTATTCAGCATTCATCTTTATTTTTATACTACGCACGATATGAACAACAATTTATTTAAAAGGCACCAAAATTCAAAGATATTTGCAAAATAATGGTGAATGAAACTAAATATAATATTCCGGGATTTGCATCAAAATAGTAGCACGCGGAACATAATAATCCATG
>JAXGGA010021969.1:0-15750 GCA_038373865.1 Uloborus plumipes | reverse complement strand
CCTGCTATTAATACACTACAGTATATTCTGAAGATTTTTTTAAAAATAATGATTGTTTTAAGCTTTTTTCCTTTCTTTTTCTTTTTAAATTCATTATAAAATGTAAAATATAATTCTACTGACGTTTTTTTTTTTCTCTTTAAACCTCTAAAATAACAATTTTAGTTTTAAATTATTATAAAAACAAACTATCCCTAAATTTATTAGACGATTTTTTTTAAATTGACATATTTTAATTGTAAAAGAAATAAAAATGAGTAAATACACCATTTTCTGTTATAAGCACACATATTTGAAATTCGTTATTATCATTCTTAAATAGTTTACTTTAGGGCAAAAATACGGATTTTTTTTTTCAAATATATTTGAATTGTATTAGTATTACTTCATCATCATAAAAATCATTCACTGATGTAATATCTCCATATATTATTTCTCTAAGCCGAATCCTATATCCGGTCGAAACTCGCTCATTTCTTTATCGAATTGCAAGAAAATTTATGATTTTGAAGCTTATCCCGCGGGCTATTGACGAAAATTAGACCCACCCTCTAAAAAGTGTCGGTTCGTTTTTTATTTGAACTTCAATTTTTGGGCACAAAATTGACTCTATCTAGCGAAATAATTGTCGTATCGTCTCCATTTTGATTTCATTCGAAAGATTAAAAAAAATGCGTTCTTTAGAACGTTTCTCCGCTAGCGCCGCGTAACGAGAATCTCGAAAATCCACGTTTAAGCGACTTATAAGCGATTGAAGTTTGAAAAAGTTAAATTTTTTGCTCAACTGTTAAAATCGTTATACCATTGTTGTTCAAATCAATTTTAAATGCGACATTTCAAGCCAAGGCTTAGCTCGGTAAACCTTAATTGTAACTTTTATTGTTTCAAAATACTATGGTAGTTTTGCGATAACGTTAGTATTTAGTTTAGTAGTAGCCTTGGGTATTTGATTTTAATATAGGGTATCACTTTTGTAGTACCGTAAAATGGGGTGAATCGGAACACTCTTTAGCTTTGATTGTAAAAAAAGCAGTTAAAAGATTTTTTTTCAATTTAATTTTCTGGGTAAAAACTTTGGTCTTGCTTTACTTTTGATGTTCCAAACAAACACAAAACATTTTGAACAGCTATTATTAAAATATATAGGAAATTATGGGTGTTCCGAATCACCCCGCTGATAGGGGTCAATCGAAACACATGTTAAAATTTTTATTTTTTTCCATGAAACCTGTAATAGGTCTCACAAACATGAGTAATATTGATGGGGAAGAACAAGAACAGATAATTACTGTCAAATAAAAGTATAATTTCAATACCAGTAAACGCTTATAATTTGTCAAAATTTAAAATAATTTTAAACTTATGAAAAATGAAAAGTAATTTTAAGAAATGCTTTTGAATTAAAACACAAAGATTTAAACACGAATGGAAGTCACTCATGTCGTCCATAAATATGTACTTGTCCTTAAAACTAGCAATTGTGACTTGGCTTAAGTTTTTTCATAGCATCTTCTGGGATGATCTCTGCCTTTTCTTTAGTTTCTTAAAATCTCTGGGTTTCGGGGATTGTCCTGAAAGATTTTTTTTCGCTTATTCATCACTGTCTGTGTGCTTGTCTTTTGCTATATAAAGTCTATATGACTTTCCCCCTCGTATTTTAAATAAAAAGAAGTCTCCTGGAGAAAAAATCGTATGAAATCTGCAACTTTCTGTCATTCTAAGATCTAGTTGCTCACGAGAGGAGATAAACAGTAATAAATCCTTGTCCTTGTCTTGATTAGAGGAATTGAGGTTAGAATCTTGATTTTTCAAACAGTTTTCTTCAAATAAGTTTGAATTGGAACAACAGAACAAAGTGTTCCGATTCACCCCGCAATTTTTTTTCCTACGGCATTTTTCAGAATTCTTCATTTTTATGACACAATTTATAAAAAATGTAAATTCTAATGTGGTATTCTGTTGTTCAGATACATGTATAATTGAAACATACCACTCTTAGGTTTAAAATATAAGAAGGTTTGTTTTTGCATATGAAGTTTTGCAGTCTATGAAAATGTGATGTTTTCTAGCATTCCACGTACAGCCCTCCTTAGAAGCCAGTAGCGTTGCCAGATTGACAAAAGTAATTTTTTCCTACTTCCTATGATCTTACCTTTCTAAAAAAAAATTAATGGCGAAAAAAATCCCAATAGTAAATTTATGAAGAATTTCTTTGTACGGTCTGGAAGTTTTGTTCCGATTGACCTCGCTGTTCCTATACACCCCATTTTACGGTAGTTGTAAAAGTGAACGTGTCTTTGATCTCTTTGAAAAGTTGTCAGAACGACGGCAGTTGATGGCGATGTCGTGCAAACGTACAAGATTTTACATTTTTTTTTTTTTTGCGGAATTCCGCACGGGTCACCTAGTTTTTTATTATTAAAATTTTAAAAATAGTTCTGAAATAGTTTTCCAAAACAATAGTTTTTCGCACCGAGGTTGAAGAAATTCCCTAATGCCGAAAAGATAGCTAACATTTTTTTATTTCTGAAATCAAAAGGGCTTTTTTAATTCCAAAAGGATTGAAATTATGACACTTTGCCATCGACAGAGTGGTATAGTGGTTAAGACGCTGGCCTCTTACGCCCAAAAGCGCGTGTTCGAATCCGGCTCCAGGTAGTGGATTTTCACGGTGCAGAAAAATCGAAAGCGCTCATATCGTATGATTATGTGGCATGTAAAAGATCCCTCGAGTACTTGTAGACAGCCAAATTATTAACTAAATTTTTCGTTGAACACGATGCATAGTCCGTCTAATGTTCTAAAGAGAACCAAAATTGGAACGGCTATAGTTCGTAGGACGTCTTTTGTTCATTTTAATTAGTCCTGGGGATAATGTTTTCTGAACGTCCTGAGGACCACGAAAGGCTTAAGTCCTCGGGATGGCTGCTGACAACACAGGGACAAACACTTCGCGGACATTGAACGGTCCCTAGGCTGTCCCTCGATTACCGCGGGATGAAATTTAAACGTCCGAAGGATGAGTTAATATTTTGAGTTAGCCCTGAAATGACATTTCTAGGACGTCCAAAGGACAAATCAGTGCTGTTTGGGAAAGGCCATAGGCTATCCAACAAATTTCCATTTTTTTTTTGTAAAATTATAAAATTTACAATATTAATGTCTTTGTTTTTGTTTGCATACTTACTTTTGTGATGTAAATTACATCCTATTTTAAGTTAAGCTCATCTTACTAATTAAATATTTGTATTTTTTAAACATTTTTCATTCTGTAATTAAGCTCAATGTTGCTGTAATCGAAATAAATTGTTAATTTGAAAACTCTAATAGTGCAGGTCTGGTTTTTTTCATAGGACATCATCACAAACACTCTGCATACTTACTTTTGTGACTAAGTGCCTGTTGGTTGGGTATGAAATTTCGATTCTTTTTTTCAAATTGAAACCTTGCACTGAAGAACAAAAATAACAGTCATCACTGGGATTTTCAGGCTCTCTCCAAATCATGAGTACTCCAAAACGAAGTGATTTCTTCTTACGTTGAAACCATTGTCTCAGTTCTTCCAAACACATAGAACGCACTATATGGGGAGCCCAAGATTTGTCTTGATCGCCTAGTTTAACATCAAAGTATGCAAAATACACTTTTTTAACAAAATTCGAAATGTTTCTTTGTTGCTTCTTGACCATGGGCCGTGGTTGCCCGAGCGGTAGGCCGTCGGACTCGTAACCGGAGGATCCGATCCTAGCCAATCAAAGATCCACCGTCGTTACTAATGGTGGCTGGGTGACACAAAATGAGGGTAGTAGTCACAAAGTCCTCCAAGTGAAACGACACCTCTGGGGATACTAGACCACGGGTTTTCTCGGCCCTTGATCTGGATAAAAACAACAGAGCGCTCTTCAGGGTTCCATCCCGGTTAAACCACGAGTTGTGGTAGGTACGGTTGACACTGAAGAATGAAATAAAGTGAAGTGCTTCTGGACCATTTAAGGCCCACAAATATAACAGAAACAGTTGGGCGAGTTGACACGTCCTCTAGTAGCCATTTCTTCAAAAGAGCACAGAACTTTTTAATCCATATACCACAGTGGCTATGCTGCCGTGATAAACGCAAAAGTGGTATCCGCAGTCGAGCTCAGACTGACCACAAAACATTGCATTTTGATTAGTCCTAAAGAGCCACCTGGTGACGATAACTCACTTTTATCAAAAAGTGTAGACATGACTTCTTTGCTTAGCACGGCAGTATAGCTCCACACTGAGTCACTGATTGGAATCAAGGTCACGGCTTATTACATTATTCACAATGATGCCTGGTACACAGTAGGAATTTAATGGGAGCAGACTGACTGAGAACTGTCTTGTTTCAGCAAGAAATGAATTTTCCCAGTTTAGATTTATTGTTTTATTCAAATAAATAAATAAAAAGGTTTTTTTTTTTTGAAAATAACATGCTCACATTGTTTAGTAACATGTTCATCGTGAAAATTATATCATTCAGAGTAAATTTAACACTTATATAAGCCATAATATTAAAAAATCTAGCGTATATTGAACCTGAAAACCCTAAAAATAAGATAATTTCAGATGAAAATTGTGACTTTTCTGAGAGTGATAGAATTTTTTCACTATTTTTTCCGTAATCAGCACGTGAAATACTGTTGGAACTTCTAGTTAAATATGCAACAATTTTTTCATCGCAGACCTGTGTAATTATTATTGGTCAAATTAAATCCTTTAATTGCGTCTGAAGCTATACCTTTCAAGTAAGAGCGTAAGTAATTAAATTTGTCTACATTAGAAATATCTGTGTTCGTATGGATGGTAGACTCAAATTGATCCCAAAACCTTTGCCAATTCGATGGATCACCGTTAAATTTATCGATACCTAGCGGAGGTAAATTAATGTGCGGGGATTCAAATTTTCGAATTATGGCTCTTTCTTCTAAATCATTCAAAGTCGGAGTTGGCGCTAAAAAATTGGAGCAAATTTCAAATTTTGCTTCGGCGCGTTTTACTTTCGATCGCCAAATTACTACGTTTGAATTGTATTCATCACACTTTAAAACTTCCTCGTCCAAGTCTTTCAATTCTATGGTTTTTTGGATCTCAATATCAAGACCAGGAACTACTTTGATATACCCCCCAAATCGGAAATTTGGCGACTTTTTTTTCTCGCCAAGCAAAATACCTGTTTTTGTTGTTGCCACAAAAAAAATTATAGCCACAAAACGTTGAAAAAAACTTAAAAAATGTTACAAAATACAAGAAAATACTAAATTTGACAACAGCAAAAACCCAAAAGCTGAAAAAACCTAAATTGGCAGCACCAAAATAAGAAAAAGCAACCCTAAAAAGTCCGTAGGGAGTGCCAGATTTGGAGCGTATTTTTTTTTTTTTTTGGGGGGAGGGGGTATATCAAAGTTATACCCAAGACCATTTAGCTCTTTTTCTTTTAAATCAAATTCCGCCAAAAGTTGATCTAAATCTTCTTTATTCATGTTACCTTCTTTTAATTTTGAATCAATCGTTTTAAATAGTTTTGTTTTTTACGATCTTACCACAGTGCGCTTCGTCTTATTAATTGCATCCATTTTTAAAATATTGCAATTTTCCTTAATAAATTCTGCAACTTGCACAATTCGCAAACAATATCTTTTTAATTAAATAAAGTTGATGTATCTTCTATTTTCAAAGTTAAGGTAAGCAGTTACAACTTACCTTATCTTAAATTTGAAGAGGTTAGAACAGTGAGTTAATCAGATCAAATTTATGACGAACTTGTCATCGCTTCATCTGTTCTTACCAAGCAGACAATGCCCACCCGGGAGCGCCAAATGTTACACCTAGGTAACACATTTTTCTCATAAATTTTGGGCGGTTATCTACTCGGTATCTTTAAAATATTGAAGTAATGACATTTTGGAAGAAGAGCTTATCTAAAAAGAGGTTTTTTTTTACACTATTTACAATTTAAAGGAAAATTCTTACAGAAATGGCCAAAAAGTTTTACAATCTACTTCATATTAAAATTTTACCATCTCTTTCTATTCTTCTATTGTTGCCAAACGCAAATTTTGTCGCCTTGAGCAACGCCTCCTAAATACTAAATGCCTATAACATTTGCTTCGCTACCGTAGAGATGGGTTCAACATTAAACGCCACCTTGCGGCAATCCGATGATGTCGTTGTTATTTTTCGATTGGTTAATTTTTAAATTTAAATTCAGAAATGAACCAATCGTTAATTTTTGGAAGAACTCCGGTAGATGGCAGTGTATTGTGAACGAAGGGAACTTTTCAGCTATTGGCGATGGATCCAAACAATATTCGAGTTAAATTTTTTGATTGGTTGATTTTTAAATTTAAATTTAGAAATGAACCAATCGTTAATTTCTCTTTCTCGAAGAACTCTGGTAGATGGCAGTGTATCGTGAACCTAGAATGAAATCTTGCTCTGTGCTAAAAACCGGGAAGTTTCAGGCATTTAGTATTTAGGAGGCGTTGCCTTGAGGTGAAAAGGATGATCTTGTCTTATTTTCAAGGCTTATCTTCATGTAAAATATCCTGGAACTGAATACTCCCAGTGCCATGGGGTCATTCCATGTCAAGTGTCCCAAATTTCGAGAAAATCCCCACTCGACCCCCTCCGATTTTGATGAAAATTTTTTTGGATGTACATTGGGGTGGTCACAAAAAATCAATTTTCGAATTTCTTTTGCGGCACCCCCCTAAAATGTGCCAATGGGCTAGAAAATGAGATTTGCAAAGTTTTAGCTTAATCGGATAATATTAATACGTGCCGCAAAGAGGGTAAAGTTAAGAAAAACAACGATTTTTAGCCAAACATTGTAATTTTTACTCTGTAAAACCAAAACTACTGATCCTAGAAGCTTTATTTTGGTCTCATTTTGTAGGAAATTTTATTTTCTTTAAGTGTAATCTCATTTAAAGTTTCGAAAAAAATGATTAAATATTTTTCAGAATTTTCACAAGTCAGGCTGCAACGCAAATCCTCGAAATTGCAAGTAATATCGGGAAATTTTTTTTTCAACTAATCTTCTGAGGCACCCCCCTAAAATGTGCCAATAGACTAGAAAATGAGATTTGAAAAGTTTTTGCTTAATCGGATAATATTAACACGTGCCTCAAAGTGGGTAAAGTTACGAAAAACAGCGATTTTTAGCCAAAAATCGTAGTTTTTCCTCTGTAAAACCAAAACTATTCATCTTAGAAACTTTATTTTGCTCTTATTTTGTAGGAAATTTCATTCTCGTTAAGTGCTATCCCATTCATTTTTGCTGTCATGTCCAAAGTATTTATTTGGCATTTTTCAGGTTAAATCGTAGAGTATATCAAAAATAAGAAATTTTCATGCAAAAACCTAAAAGCATTACAATATTCAATTACAGTCAATTCGCGATAGCTCGAAGTCCGATTACTCGAATATTACTATTCCTCGATTTTCCTATTAGATTCCGATCCCTTTGTCTTCAATTCTATGTTAATTTTCCTCCATATCTCGAAGTTTATTTCCCTTAACTCGAAGTTTTTTTGAGGTGACTAAACATTTAATAGTTAAAAAGCAGAAAAAACCTTCAAGTGAGAGCGTGAAATTTTATTTATTCTTCTCTTGTGTTTCATTCATAGAAAATCTGAAGTCAATGGAAGATCTGTTGAATCAATGTGCAATAAAGGAATAACAACTGTAGTGGCTTTGGCTGTATTTTTTCACTTATTGCGTCTGTCGGGAATTTTATTTCCAAAATAAGTTTTGCTTCTTCAATCTTCTATGAATCGTGACAATGGTATAGTGATTATTGAATTTAAAACAAACGACTTTTAAAGCAGTTGATAAATATCCTTAATGTGAATTTAAGAAATGGGATTAAAATACTGAGGTTTGAAACGAAGAGTATATACAAACCATGGAAGAAAATGAATCTGTTGCCAATGAAAAATGATACGTGAAAAAGCTGTAATATTTACCGTTTTTTAATTACAAACCTGCTCATTGCAGCTTAAAATGACAGATTATCCCACAAGAATGAAATATCTTGAATAAAAAATAAAAGGAAAGATTTATTCTTCTCTCTTAACGTTTCAATTCAAATTTTAATTCATTAAACTTGTCAGTTATCTATACATTAATTGAATATTCCAAGTTTTTATTATTGAAATGTTAGAAATCGTACCTAATAATAAGTCTAACTTCCGATAAGTCGAAGTTTTTTTTCGGTCCCTTCAAATTCGAGTTATCGAGAATTGGCTGTACATTTATTTGCTTATTGTTGGATTTACTTTGTCAATTAAAAAAGGGGTACTTTCGCGGTACTTTAGAAATAAATGAAACAAATTTCTGTGTTAAAATAGAGGAATTAAGGGGTTAAGACGGAAAGCAAAGAGTTGAAACGACAATAAAAGCTTTAATGCACCTTTATACTTATACTGTTAAATTATATAGCATCATTTTACTACTCTTTACATACAAACTAAGTTGATGGTTGCTTGAATGGGATACCTTTTGATAAATGTGGAAAACTGTGCCTGCATTTAGCATACAGCATTAACTTGTAATAAAAGCTACAGTTGCTCTTTGTCTTTCGTCAAAGAGGAACTGAAGCCTGGAATTAATTTTACACCTCTTTCAGCTGTGTCATGGAACATCATTAAACTATTTACTGTCTTTTTAGCTTTAGTATAAAATTGGTTTTTACACGATTTATAGGGGTATATATTGTAATCGTCCCTAGGCTGCAGCTTTTTAATTTCACAACAATAAAGTTTCAATTTTCGCCTAAATTGCTTATTTCTAATATTCTCATCTTCTGTACCTGCTTTGAATTGCTTTTTATCTAACACAGATCATTCAGCTGGAAATTTTTTTAAAATATTTGCCTGAGGACCAGCAGATGTATTTCCATTTTGCAACTAAAAACTGCTTTTAAAACAACTTCTAAGATGCGGTGGAAACATGTTGAATACGGAAAATATTTCTGTAACAACGCAGGTTTCCTGAAAGCTACTACGATTTTCAGCAGTGGTATCAAAATACATTCCATAAACTTTTTCAACTGAGCCCCAATGCTCAACTACTGAATACACAGCACTTGTACATTCCCGTGCTGTTTTTTAAGGATGCGAACACCTATCATCTGCTCTTCAACACCACTAGTTATCAAAATTGCTAGCCTCTAAATTGTCTTTGTTAAATAAAAAACTGGATCAGATTTCTTATCCCAATACACAACAGCTCCTTCTAAGTCTAAATTCCTAAATCGATTTTTGAAAAGATTAAATCTTTGTTGACGAAATTGCTGTCTACAAAAGGTTATGACGTTTTTACTGAAAATTAAATTTGACGGTCATGATTTAATGTCTCTTCTGTAGCTGCTACTATCCCTTCTACGAATCCCGATGAAAAACATCAAAGTGGTTATCAAAGGAAAATCCTTAACTCTTTGGTTTTTAATGGCATTTTTGGATCTCTCAGCATTCTTCGCAGCTTTTTCCTCTCATCATACAGTTTTTCTAGGTTTGTAACGTAGGTTTTAGATTGTTTGGTAGGCATCTTAGCTTTTTCACAAAAAAATGAGAATTCCCTTTGGTTACTTGAAGCGTTTCTGAACATCAGTTTAATTTGACGCAAGTTTTAAAGATAGAAGGTAAGATAAGAAGGTAACTTGGAACCTGTGATTTGATGAGACATCCGGCTATTAAAATTTGTCTTTCTGTCTTAAATTCAAGCTTGTTGATCTCAGGAAACCGAAGGTGGAGCCATTCTCCATTAAATCTCAAGGACTGTGTCTCAAACTAGTTGCTTGATGACTTGCAAAGCGAACAACTATGAATACTTTATTTATAAAGTGTTGTGGGCAGGGCCGGATTACTGAATAGGCAACGTAGGCAGTTGCCTATGGGCCCCGGGGTTTTAAAGGGGCCCCGAGAAATCCCGAAGATATCTTTTTTTAACTTTAGATGGCACTGAGTTAACCCTTTAACGTCAGGTGTGCCGAATTCGGCACATACCTTCAGAATCATTTTGTCTCAATAGCTAAATGGGTTATTCCACAATGGAACATTGTGACGTTTTCAGCACATTCGTATTTACCGGCAGCAGTAAGTCTTTAACCTTTTATGCACCGACGGGACTTAGAAGTCCCGTCGGAGGCCTTAGACCCCCCAGAAATTTCAAAATTTTTATCCTAGGTAAAATGTAATTTTTATGCTAGGTATGCTTTTTAAAGAATTTGCAACTCAAAAAACCAAAAATATTTCTGAAAATTCATTGTTAACTTAATTTGGGACATAAAGGGTTAAACGTTAAGAACATTATTTGATGCAATATGCGAATAGAAATTGAGTAAACGTTTATACAGTGAACTCTCACTTATACACCGCCTCTTTTATGCGCCTTTTTCACTTATACGACGATTTTCAGTGGTCCCGGCACATTCCATAGTAAAACAATGATAATTTCATTCGTTTATGCATCGCTCTAAAGTTAAATATTTCACTTATGCGCCCAATTTTTCGAAAAATGTAAGCAATTTAATTTAGTTTCTTAAAAAATGAGCATGTTTCTTCACTTTCATCTTTAATCTTTTGCTTTGATTGCTCACGGAAGGCATTTTTTCCACATGAACTAGAGTTCAGGGAGGGACAATTATCTGTTATGGATCGTTTTGAACATGAGAATTTGGATGTAATTGGAGTTACCGAGACATGGGCTACCAAAAATGATGATGATTTATTGTGTATTCCTGGATATAATTTGTTTAGACAAGATAGAGTAGGTAAAAGAGGTGGTGGGGTTTTATTTTATGTTAGAGATACTTTAACTTGCAATGAATTGGCAATAAATGACAAAATTAATGATATTGACATGGTTTGGCTAGAATTGATGAGCGGTAAGGGTAAAAAATTACGTTTGGGTAACATTTATAGGCCACCTAATCTAAGCCAGGGTCAAGATGAACAGATGTATCGTATTATTAGAGACATGTCGAGTAAGGGACCGGTAATTATAATGGGGGATTTCAATTTTCCGGGCATCGATTGGAATAATTCTTACCCCAATAAAAGTAGAGAAGAGGAATTTCTAAAAAAAATTGGTGACTGTTTTTTAGATCAAGTTGTTTCTGAGGGAACACGGCAGGATACTGTTTTGGATCTTGTTTTCTGCAATGTTGAAGGTTCTGTACAGGCATTATGTGTAGGGGAGCATATCGGGGATAGTGACCACAACAGCATTAGGTTTGGGATTAAGTTTGATATGCACAAAGACAAAAATTTTAGGTTTGTACCTAATTTCAGAAATACTGATTTTATCGCACTCAGGCAGAGTTTGAAAGCGGTTTTTTCATCAGGTTTGGACAATAGCGATGTAAATTTGCAGTGGACAGAGTTTAAGGAAAAACTAGCAAAAACAGTTGGAGATTTTGTTCCTTTTAGGAGAAAAGGGGTAAACACAAAAATTTGGCCCATGTGGTTCACTAGGGAAACTAAGGACGCTCTAAACCGTAAGCAAGCTGCTTTTCGTCGATTAAAAGAAACTGGTCACAGCGCAGACAGGCTACAGTATTGTGAGGCTAGGCGTAGTTTTAAGTATTTGGTACGGTTTCAGAAAAGAGAATTGGAACAAAAGCTGACAGATAATATTGACAGGAATCCAAAGGAGTTTTTTGCATACGCAAATTCTGGGAAAGTTCGAAATAGTCAAATTGGGCCACTAGTAGATGAGGATGGAAATTTAATTCAGAATGATGATGATATAGCAAATGTTCTAAATGACTTTTTTTCCAGTGTTTTTAACGATAACTGTATCTCAACAGTTGACACAAGCAAGACACAAGCTACTACACAGCTTGAGGACTTTGTATTTTCCAGGGAGGATGTATTACTTTATTTGAAAAAAATTAAAACCACAAAAGCTCCGGGACCAGATAATATTTATCCAAAAATTCTAGTAGAATGTGCAGAGGAATTAGTTGACGTTATAGTTAATATATTCAATGCTTCCTATAACTCAGGGATAGTGCCAGAGGACTGGAAACTAGTTAACATTACACCACTCTTCAAGAAAGGGTCTAGAGGTAATGCAGGAAATTATAGGCCTGTGAGTCTGACTTCAGTGGTATGTAAAATTTTTGAAACATTGATCAAAATTAAGATTATGAATTTCTTAGAAAATAATGGGCTGTTGAGTAGTTTGCAGTATGGTTTCAGAAAAGGTAAATCATGTGCTACTAATTTATTACATTTCTACGACAAGGTTACCTTGGCTTTAGATAGCAAAAAATGCGTAGATGTTGTTTACATAGATTTTCAAAAAGCTTTCGATAAGGTGCCGCATGTAGCACTACTCAGTAAATTAGCTGATATAGGGGTAGGAGGTAAAATTCTAGTTTGGGTTAGGAATTGGCTGACAGGAAGGAAAAAAAGAGTAGTTGTTAGGGGTAACTATTCTAAATGGAGTGAGGTTTTAAGTGGGGTTCCCCAAGGATCAGTTTTAGGTCCCCTTTTGTTTATTATTTTTATGAATGACATTCATGAAAATGTTTCTGGAAACATGAATTGTTTTGCCGATGATGTCAAACTTATGGGGGTTGTAGAAAATGACGAACAAATAAATCAGCTGCAACAGGATTTGGATCATATTACTAAATGGGCAGACAAGTGGGGTATGGCAGTTAATGTTGGGAAATGTCAAGTGCTGCATTTCGGTCATGGAAATAAGCATACAAGCTATTATTTACAGGGTTCAGTCATTAGTAGGGCAGATAATGTTATGGATCTAGGAGTCTTAATAAATCAGGATTTCAAGTCTAGTCAACAGTGCAGCATAGCTAGTAACAAAGCCAATAGGATGCTTGGGTTTATTAATAGATCTATTTCAAACAAATCTAAGAAGGTTCTTCTGCCTCTATATAGAAGTTTGGTAAGACCTCATTTGGAGTATGCTGTTCAGTTTTGGTCTCCTTATCTGAAGAAAGACATTAATTTATTGGAAAGGGTACAAAGAAGGGCTACAAGGTTAGTAAATGGGTTTTCTAATTTAGACTATGATTCCAGACTTAGAATGCTTAATATGTATAGTCTTGAGCGAAGGAGAGCCAGAGGGGACATGATTCAGTTGTTTAAATTTATTAAAATGAATGATGTTACGGGGTTAGATTTTCGCACGGAAAGCAGGACAAGGGGTCATTGTTTTAAGCTGTTTAAATCTCAGGCTAATCTTGAAATTCGAAAAAAATACTATTTTAGCAGGGTAGTGGGAACTTGGAATAGCTTACCGGAAGAGGCGGTAAAGAGCAATGGAGTAGATGGTTTTAAGAGGGCCATTGATCTTCATTGGGGTCTTTAATTTGACTAGGACCAGCCAAGTTGGGCCCAGAGCCTGCTGCTGGTCGCCACATTTGTATTTGTATTTGTTTTTAAAGGACCAGTTTGTGATTACGTATGCTACAATTTTTGTTTTCACCTTATATCATTGTAGTTAGGTTACAGTAGTTGCCAAACCGTAGTTATATGACCATTTTCTATAGAAACAATCTTATTCATGCTCTCATTAGAACTTGTGTTTCATTTTAGACTTTAAATAGGCTTGTTCACTTATGCCTTTCTCTCACTTATGCGCCTTTTTCTGTTGGTTCCTTGAGCCGGCGAATAAGTGAGCACTGTACTTCTATCCAACTTTTTTCTCATCACCAGGGCATAACTTCTACTAAAAGAGGTGCAAGATCCCAAAAGTACCCACAGCTGTTTTTATCGCGTGAATAGCATGAATTTCGCCTAAAATATTAAATTTCGTATGTGCAGGAGCTTTTACTCCCTAATGCAAACTAAGCCTTGCTAATCATTAACACTATTTATACCTGTCATATGATTAATCATTATGATTGATTATGTATTACATAATAACAATTTCAAAAGATTAAAATATATTTTAGCTATATAGATCCGTTATTCAATATATCATTTATCAAATCCATATGGTGAAGGGGCCCCCTCATTTCAAATGCCTATGGGCCTCCAAATCTTTAATCCGGCCCTGGTTGTGGGGTGTCTTAATGATTTCTCGGCCCACCCACAATAGAGATGGCAATTGCACCTTTCTATAATGGGGAATCATAGTTTTCTCCCTTCCCCAGGGGGTCGAAAGCCCTAACAAGGCAGAGATTTTTAAGCTAATATTCAGCTCTGACCGCTAAGGAGGAAAGCAGCGTTTTGTATTTCTTGACAATAGTCACTTGACAATAGTCAAGAAGTTATAATTTAATGGCATCATAATGATTATAAATCATGCACCAGTGCCAACTGAGCTGGCACTGAGGAAGGGGCTCCATTGTAGCCTTGAAATAGCTATTTGCTGTACTATAATGGCTTACCCTGTAAGTTGTGGAAAAAAGATAAAGGTTTTTGACCAGAACCTTTGCTTATTCTGTCAAGATAAAAGAGACTTAGTATTTGTTAACAAACCAGCTTGAACTTTAAGTGTGCTACAAATATAAATGCAAATTTTCCAGAAATTTTGAGGTGGCAGAAAAAGATTTTTTCTGGAAAATTTGAGTTCTTAGAAGTTTACTAGTTATATTTTCTTTGGAAACATTAAAAAATGATAAATGTAATTTAAAATAAAAATGCAATCCAAATTATCATTTTTTAAACAGCAATACATCCAACTTTTGAACTTATTTAAAAAATTCGTCAGTACCAGCTTTCTGACTTCAAAAAAATCAAAAATTATTCAAATTTACTCGACATCACTCAAATTTTAATTTTAAATATTATGTGATTTTCTTAAAGAGTACAATGTTTTTTTTTTTCTTTTTTTGGCAGAAATGGGACTTTTTTTTTTGTTGACACATATGGGATTTTTTTTTTTTTTAAAGGGTTTTGGATTTGTGGATTTCAAACAGAAAGTTGATTTGTTTTCATTTTACAGTTTGTTACGAACATTTTTAAGACGTCTACATTACATTAATACCAGCTCATTAAATGAAAATAAATCATAATTTTTACAAAAATATTTCCACTTATGGTGATTGACAATGTTGATATACGCATAGCAAGCTTTTCATCATCCGCGAGTCTTCCTTTTTTTACGGTGACGACAATTCAAACTAGCCCGGCTGGGGCCCATTTTATTAAGAGCCACGAAGCAGCCTTCCCTCATTCTGACAGATTTAAACTATTTCGGATAGGCGGATTACACATCGCTTTGGGGACGGGATACTTAATAAAAAAACGTCAATCACTAAATAAGAACAAGCATTTTATCATAAAACAAAAACCAGATTAACCTTTTGGTAATAATTTAAGGTGTGTGATAATATGAGGATTATTATACATTATTGTTCCTTTTTAGCTTTTAAAGACAACTTTTACAATCAATGTTATTGCTTTTGACTTTTATTTAAATGTATTTACGAGTATTTTTTTTTCTCCTTTTGTCTATTGTGTACACTAGTATCATTTTTTACCTCTTGTTGATTATCGACGATATTCACAAATCCACCGATCCTATTGTGCTCATAATCAGGAGTTTACTATACAATTTTGATGAAAAGAAAAAACTAATACTGTGGCGTAAA
This sequence comes from Uloborus plumipes, assembly GCA_038373865.1. Lineage (NCBI taxonomy): Eukaryota > Metazoa > Arthropoda > Arachnida > Araneae > Uloboridae > Uloborus > Uloborus plumipes. Next base: position 152 of record JAXGGA010021969.1, on the reverse strand, counting down.
GGAGAATTAAATTGAATTGTAAATTTCTACATACATTATTTTTGGGCCAAAAAAGAAAATTAAATGTTTGACTTTCCTTGAGTAGAAATAAACACCTTCTGCTGTTGTTCTTCCCTCAAAATGTATTTTTCCGATCAGTTTCGTCTTTGGCT
>JAXGGA010021968.1:0-15752 GCA_038373865.1 Uloborus plumipes | reverse complement strand
CAATCCTGGAGAAAAAAGATGTATAGTTCAAATGATAAACTTATTCTATGATTTTCCTGGTACGGGTCCATTTAGGAAAGCGCACATGGAGTTCCAAATAGGCGCATATTATTCCCCAAATTGTGACTTTTGCAATTTTTGTGTAAGATAATTTTTTATAAAAATAATTTCCCAGATTTCTAGAAAATATAAGCTCCTAGGGCGGGTTCCTGATTAAACTTAAGCTTGCCGTTGCCCTATTTTGTATTTCTGTTTTGCTTCACATTGAGCGACCACAGGCCGCCTGTTCTTAGGGGGTCCAATATAGGCGGTCTTCCCCTACTTCAATTGGAAATAATACATCTCATCGAATGTATAAATTGTAATCGCCAAATTAAAATAAATAAATAACTAAATAAAAAGATAATAGAATTGGAAGTTAAATAAAAATAACAAATAATTTTAAGTTCTAAAGTTATAAAACTCAGTGTTCCGTTGTTAAATGTGTTCACTTTCATTAGTTCATTTTTTACATTGACATGACAGGTTCCTTGTAAACCTAAAACACCTACATGTGTAATTGCTTCTAACTATTTGCGAAATTTCAACACAATTTCTTTATGCTTTTGAAGCAGCAACTTGATGTTGTTTTAACGTTTCATTTCTTAACAGTATTCTATCAATTCACGTATGTGTACGTTTCGTTGTAAAATACGCCTTATTATGCTGGTCTTCCTTACCTACATTTAGCAGAATGGTAAATAAAGTTAATTCCATCGAAAAAATTAAAACCGCTCTGAGGAAGTCTTCGCTTGTCCTTCTGAATGTTGAAAAAAAAAATCCTGTGAGCAATATTTCACAAAAAAAAAAAAATTCTATCTGAGCTTTTTCTCATTCTGTAAAACACCATCGGAGTAACACAAATCCGGGGACGGAAAGAGGAGAGAAAAGTTGAGTTGAAGTTGAGTACCTTTACACACCAACTTTAATACCTCGTAAAACACTTGCTGTTCCATGCATCTATATCAGTGATAAGAATGTCTACATGTTTCGGAGTTCAACAACTTTTTGTTTTCAGTTGAAGGAAATAAGAATTGTCAAATTACTTCATTGAACTGAGACACTTCTTCTAAATCCGAAATGTCCTAACTTTCGTTAAATTTACGCCTCATATCGTTTCTTGTTTCTTATTTGAGATAAAAAATGGGTGCAAAAAGTTTTCAAAGAGTATTTACGCGCGATTGTGTTTTGGCAAAAAAACTCCAAATATGGAGTTAAATCTAAAAATCTACATTTTAAAATTTTTTACTAAGTAGTGATCATTGTGGATAGGTCTAAATTTTTAATGTATCGAGTTTAACTTCATTTTAACAGCAATACTTGAAATACGCGCGCAGAAGCATGAAATAATAGGTTTTTACAAAACCTTAAAAATTACAAATTGATATTTTTTTAATTCGTAAATAATTAAAAACCTAAATAAAAAAAGTGAAAAATATAAATTTGTAGAAAAATAAATATTTTCAACCTTTAAACACACGCACAAAAATTTCAGACACCTGTTTCGGCTTTACAAGAAACTCCTTTTTCAATGCACAAAATGTGAGCTTACGGATGTAAAGACAAAAGCTTTACATCCATAAGCTCGCCAATTTGTGCATTAAAAAAGTCATTCCTTGTAACGCCGAAGCACATGTGTGCAGAGTTCTGCAATTTTTGTGCGTCTAAAAATTAAAAATAATTATATTTCCTTTTCAGCAAAGATATTTATTTATTTATTGCGATATTGTGGACTTTTTCATATTAGAGGAAAAACTTTCAGTTAAGAAAGTTTGAGAGATATAAAATTTTTCGCTGTAACATTTGAAAATCAGAGTCTCTTTTAGTATCTAAGTCACGAATTCGTTTTACTAATATAAATTTCCTCTGATGCGTATGGTAAGTTTTAAATGTCCATTTAATGTTACTTTATCTGTATTTGCTTAGATAAGAATGTTAACACAAGCAGAGAAGGAAGTAAACCTTATGAAAGTGCAAGATATAACGGAAAGCAAAAAAGTATACATTTTTCCATTATTATAATGGAGCAATAGCCGCTTAAATATTGCGAGGTTTTATTTCACACAAATAATTTCTTAATACATAACACAAAAATCTGGCGCCTGTGGTTTTTCTACGCAATTTTTGCTGCCGTATCAGTCATTTAAAATGTTCATAAATTGGTTTTAATATAGTCTTACGGTTATGGTAATATTAAGGTTTATTTACTTGATTTATATTTTAACAAGTTCTGTCGAAAACTAAACAAGCCTACTTTCCCGTACATCGACACCGGCACTCTAGCATCTGATCAATATTATCTTGATTATCTGAGACTGAAAATTACGTCAAACGTACCTTTTTAGCACTTAAAGCTGATTTCTAAATGCAAAATATACCAATCTCATCAGATGAAATAGACACGTAAAAAGTAAATAAACGAATAAATAAAGTTTTTTCGCACCTTTTAGAGAATGTAACTGTTATAGTTCTTCCGTAGAAAAATTCCTCAATCGTTTTCAATAAATAAATAAATAAATAAAAGTACAAAGAACATACACAGAAAGGAAAAAAAAAAAAAAAACTCGTTCGTTAATAAAATGTCTCGAATTTCATTTTTAATCCGTTGCCAGTTGTTAAATATAAATAAAGAATAAAATGCTCTCGCGAATGAAAAATTTTTGTTACAAAAAAAATCGTCTGCTTAAAAAAAAAATAATAATAAAAACAAAACAGATAAATAAATAAACAAAAATCGTCTGCACAGTCATTCATTTTTTTTCTAAGCCTGCATTTCCGCCATGTTTACGGAGTCGGAGTCGGAATCAGTCCTCACAGAAGATTATCCAGAAAAGTACTTTACATGCATTATTTATCAAAACCATTTCCTTACAAAATTAGTTTGAAGGAAATCCGCCTTTAAGCTCAGGATCTACATTTAACTTAAATTTCCCCGTAGGCGCTAATGTTAAGTTTTTTTCTGAACGGTTCAAGTTAAACGATAAATGATTCGAATCAAAAAGCGAACTATGGGAATGAGAATCTCCGAGATCTTTCGAACAAAAAAAAAAGTTTATTCAATTCGAACGGTTCACTTAAAAGTTATTAGATGGGGAAAGATTGTTTGAACGGTTCAATGTTGAACGAAAAAATGTTCAAAATTTAAATATGGCAATGAAGTATCCTTGCTGAGATCCTTCGAACAAAAAAAAAGTTTGTTTAAATTCCTCTGTTCACTCAAAAGTTATTAGAGCTTGTTTGAAGGGAACTTGTTTGAACAGTTCAATGTTGAACGAAAAATTGCTCAAATTGAAAATGTAAATACGGGAATGACGTATCCTTGATAAGATCTTTCCAACAAAAAAAAGTTTGTTCAAATCGGACTGTTCATTAAAAAGTTAGTATCGCGGGACCGGTTGTTTAAACGGCTCAAAGTTGAACCAAAAATTGTTCAAATCAAAAAATCAAATATGGGAATGAGCTGTACTCGCCGAGATCTTTCCAACAAAAAAAAAGTTTGTTCAAATCGGAATGTTCATTCAAAAGTTATTAGAGGGGGACAGACAGACCGACAGACGCACAAATTCCCCATCTCAATACCCTACTTTCCAATTTTTAATTTTTCAATATTCATTTTTCTTTTTTATCTTTTTGACTTTTTTTTTTGGATTTGGCTATATTTTTTTGACTTGGCGATATTTTTTGATGCATTAAGCCACTTTTAATGCTTTTTAGTCTTTCTTTTATTTTTAACGGGAAAATAGGCTAAAAAGGAATATTTCCTAAAAAAAAAAATGCAGCTTTGTAAGTTTTTTGTCAAAAAATAGCATGACTAGTGCGGAAAATAAAATTGCGGGAAAACTAGTATACTTCCCTATCGTACTCGATTTTTTTTTTGAATGATAAAACCGTACTGTGTTTCTTAGCGCTGCTTTTTCAGAAGCTATAATGTGCTCGTAAGAAAACTCGTTTTACAGAGAAGTGGAAGGAAGGTGTTCGCAATATAATTTGTGATTACTGTGTATATAATTCGATTAATCCAAGGGTTTTTTTTCTAGATTTTTATTTTATGAAGGGATTAACATTTTTACTGAAAAATAGCATGATAAATACGGAACGTGAATTTGTGGTAAAACTATTCCACTCTGGTAGCGTACTCAATTTTTTGAATGATTAAACCGGCGCAGTGTCTCTTGGCTGTGCTTTCTCTGCAGCTGTAATATGCTCGTAACAAAACTTGTTTTACAGAAAAGTTGAAGGAAGGGGTTCGCTATGTTATTCGATTCGAATTAGTATTCTTATGAAGTATTTTTAGAGGGGGGGGGGTCTTAAAAAAAAAAGTAACTGTTCAAAAAGTTATAATTCAATAGTTACATTCTTTGTTCAAGCACATTCAGAATTGTTGATACAGATTTGAGCGTCGAAACTGTTCTTAAAAATAATAAAAAATGCTCTTAAAAAGTAAATTTAGAGGGGTTATCTGAAATTCAAGAGCAAATGAAGACTTTGAGACAATTATTCTTAAAAACCAGTTGTATTTAAATAAAAAATAATCATATTTAATAGTATTTCATTAAGTAAGGTAGAATAATAATTTGAGTAATTTTAGCAATTTTTTCCACCCGTAAAAACATTTTCTCCAGCACTTATTCATTTATTTATTTATTTAAAGTAACGTTTTTTTTTTTTTTTTTTTTTTTTTTTTTTTTTTTTTTTTTTTTGGTCGATGAAAGTAAATTCTCATCATCAAATGATAGTAATGAAATGGATTCGAACGTAAATGGAGTCATAAATTGGAAATCGTTTGGTTCTAAAAATGAGGTGGCAAATCTAGTGCAAGTTTAGCAGTATTTTTTATTATTTCCGCGGAACAACAAACATTTGCTTTTAAATATTTAATATTTAGAATTTAATACTTTTAATAAATGTTAAAAGCAACGAAGTAAAGGTTTTTTCATCGTCATTCAAATCTCAAAAATTACAAGAGCTTTTTCTGTCACGTGAGATTTAAAAGCAATCGTGATGCGTAATAAATAAGCAAAATGAATAAATAGAAAATTAATAGTAAAAAAGTACGATAACTTTGTAAGAATGAAATGGAAGCTAGCAGATTTAGAACATTATTTTAATTTAAAACGTTTGACAGTTAGTATTGAAAAAAATAACCGAACATATTTTTTAAACTCTAATTGCTTTCAAGAAAAAGCGAATTCTTGAATGCTGTACAACTTTCAACTTCAGATGGATATTCTCAGAAAATTTTCGTTCTCCAGAATATGCTTCTGAAAATATCCCCAACTTTTATCTTCGGCAGTTGGTTTCTCATCTCATACCAACGAGAAGTGGCCGAAAGCAAGAAAATCTATTTATCCAAATCATTTGCGATTTCTAGGGCGACATGTCTGGTGATCATAAAGTCGATATTTTGATCAAAAATGTTTTCTATCTTTTGAGTAAAAATGTTGATTGTAATTTTATAAAAATAAATATAAGAAACCGTGTATCAGTTCCTCAAAATGTTCGAGAGAGTTGACTGTCCCACATGAGGCCCTAAATGGTCTTAACACAGTATTGTCCATCCATACATTTAAAAAGAAATGGTGTATGCTATAGAGGGTGTGCATGAAGACATTTTTTTTCCTTTTTAAAATAAAAGATATGATTATTAGTCTCTCAAAACAAATTTTCAACGTGAGTGAATATTTAGTTTCGTGGAATGTTTTGAGAATTTTGTAAAATTATATCCTTACTTAACGGTATTTTTTAAGTCTTCTAGTATTCATATGTGATATTATAAGGGGACATATGTGAAACAGCCTAGGCATGTATGTCAGCTCATTTTTGTTGCTTTTTTTTATTCTGTTGCGTAAGAAAATAGAAAGAATATATTTGATATGCTTTTTGCAATTTACTTGATAATTTTGTGCAAAAGTATTACGCAAATGCGTCAAAGACAGCCCTAAAAGTATGAGCCACGAATGAAGTTCAGGTACACTGTAAAAAATAGATGCTGGTTTTACAGTATAATACAACTAATTTTACAGTAACTTTACAGAAATAATCTTTAAAGTTTTGCCAATTTTGCAGTAATAAACTGTAAAATTGGTAGTTTACTTTATTAAACTGTAACACAGCTAGTTTCAATTTATTACAGTGCATTTTACAGTTTTAAATTGGAACCTCTGCTGCCAGGATTGTACTGATGTTTTTATAGTATAATGCAGTAAATTTTATGGAAAATTTTCTAATTTTACAATAATACTGTAAAATAACTAGTTTTACAGTTTATTACTGTGCTTTGAGAGTTTTAAATTGGAGCCTCTGCTGCCAGTATTATACAGTAAAAACATCAGCTTTTTTTGAAGTGTACATATACAAAATACTGTGCAGTAGACTTGCGCTGTAGTTTTTTATCTTACGCAAAATGTAGGTTTATTACGCAAATTTTTCACAGCATCGTATCTCAGATTTAACACATTCCTCTCCCGCAAGATGAGATATTTAGAAACTTAACATCTGGGGTAAGTTTCTGCTTCGTAGTTGGCTACTTTTATCTCAAAACCTTCGACAATAAAAAATGACATCCTTCATGACAATTAAATATAAAACAATTGCTCTTTCAAATATCACTTCTTAACAAGCTGCCTAGCTGCTCTGTGTGCTGGCGTTATACAAAGATGAACCACGAACTAATATGTTTCATAGCATCAAGCATCATCTAAATCCTTAAACGTTGTTATTATTACTAGTGCAAGTGAAATATTTTCATAAAATTGGTGTACCTTATGATTATTGTTGGTATACTTTGCGTGTAATACTTGGGGAAGACGCCATAGTTTTTGACTTTATTTTATATAAAGTAGGGTTTTGGTTTTGTTTTTAAAAATCCGAATTATCCACAAAATATGTACTTTTGAGATTGGTAAAAAATAGGTTTCGCTTTGAAAAACAATTTTTTACCACCGAAAATTAATGATTACAAAACCCTTCCATTTCGGCATCTTCTCCAACGGCTGGGGAAGATGCCGTTAGTTCAATTTCCGATAGGAGCAGATGCCATGCACGACTTTTTGCTCCAACTGCTGTATACAATACATTTCTTCGAATCACATTTTTTCCGACAGTTTGGAGTAGGTTTTCAGGTCTATATTTTGAGTAAGATCATCTTTTTGTCTAGGGTTTGTCGAAAACCGACGGCATCTTCCCCAAACGAAAATGCGGCGTCTTAGCCAAAAACATTTAACCCTATTTCGGGTATTAAACAGAGAAGTAAAAATGACAAAACACTATAAAATACCCCCTTTAACCTGCTGTAAATCGAAACCAATTTATGTACACTCTCGATGCACATACTCCTTTATTCTGAGTGGCTAGCTGTTTTTGTTGATGCTTGTGGGTGCAGCACATATGGCATATTCCCCAGTACGGCGTCTTCCCCCAATCTACCCTATACTTTACGTCTCTCTGTCTAACTGATCATTAATTTTATGCGTTTTTATTACAGTACGCAATGTTATGATAGAAAACACTAATTTCTTCGATGAACTATTTATTTATTTCTTTATGAAATAAATAATAACTAAATAGTTAGGAAACTGTTTAAAACAGTTTTAAGTGAGTTTGTAAGTGTCTGAAAAAAACTGCGTACATGTCAAAAAGTCATACACTGCTAAAAAAAATTCCTGAAATTTTACGGTAAAAGTTACTGGCATCCATGTTGCCAGTAACTTTCACCGCAAAATCCAATTTTACTGTAAAATTTTGCGGTAGAGAAAGTAGAGTAAAAAAATGCAATACGCGAGTAGCTAGGATCGAACCCAAGACGCGGTTATCGCACTTCTCTTCCCTATCCACTGTACTGAATAGACCTCCTAAATACTAAATGCCTATAACATTTGCTTCGCTACCGTAGAGATGGGTTCAACATTAAACGCCACCTTGCGGCAATCCGATGATGTCGTTGTTATTTTTCTATTGGTTAATTTTTAAATTTAAATTCAGAAATGAACCAATCGTTAATTTTTGCAAGAACTCCGGTAGATGGCAGTGTATCGTGAACCAAGGGAACTTTCAGCTATTGGCGATGGATTCAAACAATATTCGAGTTAAATTGTTTGATTGGTTGATTTTTAAATTTAAATTTAGAAATGAACCAATCGTTAATTTCTCTTTCTCGAAGAACTCTGGTAGATGGTAGTGTATCGTGAACCTAGAATGAAATCTTGCTCTGTGCTAAAAACCGGGAAGTTTCAGGCATTTAGTATTTAGGAGGCGTTGGTATTACATGCTTCGCTCAGTAAGTCACGTGGTTTATCAACTGGCGCTGTAATCGTTTTTTTTATGGTACAATTTACTGTAAACATTTTCGTTACTGTAAATGCAACATTTTACAGTAATATTTACCATAAAAGTTTCCTGAATTTTTAACAGTGTATACTTCACAACGTGAAATTTTCCTTTACTCAGAGGATTGTGCAACAGCTCCCTCACGTTAGTCTACCACTCTTTCACTGTACGAAGTAATATATATCGATTAAAATGGCTGAAAAATTCTTATGATCGGTGTTAGGCTTCTGCCGATTAATTTGAAGTGATATCCATTCTGCGGCCTTCGTTTTTCATTATTCATTTTCCCACCTATATTTCTTCTTTTCGGTCCTTTTATTTCACAGAAGTAATAGACTCCATCTAAAGCTACAAAAATCTTAGTCGAGTAAAAAAGAAAAGCTATGTGTTTATCACGACTATTTTAAAATTCTGTTGCGGGGGGGATGCTACATTGTGGTGTTTGTTCAAAAACTTTACTTCAATAATAAAGCTGTATCATATGAAAAAAAAATCCTGAATTTCGTTTACCCAAAACACTTTCCTATAACACCGTCCACCAATTTCATAGTTAAATCCTCCGCATGAATTTCCATATAGATTGCAATTACACTAAAGTGATAGGACACGACTGATTAGTAGCTGTAGGCATGTCCGTCCGTACTGACTGAACAGTCACCCGGCCTCTTGTGCCCGGCCATTATTAGCGATATCGATGGATCATTATCTCGGAGATGCTTCCAACCCCCTAATTCCCCCATCTCCCAAAAGGGAACTTAATCGCTTCATGTGTCAAGGGACATTTCAGTTCGATTTGGGACGACATTTGTGGCAGCGGCAGAAGCATTTAATGGATACAATCGAAAGTACTAGGACGTACCATGTAATAGGGAGGTTTGTACCAGGGACGGTGCATGGGAGATAGACTCGGAGACGCTAGAATGTATGTATTATAATCAAGAAATATGTCGATGTTTCAAAGATGGTTTAAGATAAAACCAGCAGCAGCTTACAACAAGTAGTTGCTGACATTTAAAGAGTCTACTTATATTAATAACTGAGTATTTTTCTATCTTTTTTTCTTTCTTTCTATGTCATGCTTCTTTCTCCCGAACGCCAATGAACTGAAAGACAAACCAGGCACCGATAGCTTATTAATTTTTATGGCTTCATTACTTTTAATTTATATAATTATACAATTTTGATTAACGAAGATATAAATTAATAAGACGTCAAATTTTAAGCTATTTGTCCTAAATGATTAAATACGAAATCCGTGGTTACAAAACGTGGTTGATGTGAAACAGTAAATAATGATAATGATAATTTTGGGAATCAAGGCTTAACTTAATCAAACATGAAACTCATTAGAGAGCCACGTGCGTAGTATGTCTTAAAATCTTATGAACATTAAATTATATCAAATAATATAACATCAAAATGAGTTAAGAGTTGGGGGAATATGTGACGTTATGCATCAACATGCCGCAAGAAGCTAATCTAACTTCCCTGGCATCTAGTAAGTAATAAAAGCGCGTTTGAAAATTTACTCAGAATTATGAACAAGGGTTGAATTTTTTCAATGATTTCCTTCAGCTTGTTTTAAGAAAGCTCACAGGGAAATCCCACTTTGCGATTGGAAAAAACTCCCTGTTACCATCAGACGAATTTATTTTTTCTTTATGAGTGTCAACTACTATTGGCGTGTGTCAACTTTTAAGGTAAGTGAGCCATATAGGAGCAGCAGAAGATTCATCATCTCGCTCATTTGTGTGCCGATTGGCTCTAAATTTTTAAAATAAGAAAACGTAATTGAATGAGGAAATTTAAGTTTCAGTTATGTTTTCTATATTTTTTAGCACAGAAAAATGGTTTGACCTCATTAGTAGTAAGAGCACCAAAGAGGATACAGAGAAAGCAAAAACTCAGAAAAATACAAACAATTTATAAAACTTTTTTATTCGTGTATGAAACGCAATTGATAAACAAATAGGATTTTTTTTTCCAAAATAATTATAAGTAAAACTTCAGTATTTACTTTGCTAAAAGTAAATTTGATGCTGTTTGTTTCCTTATCCTGTCAGAACAAAATGTCTGTTCAAAATTATTACTTTTTCCATCTATTGCGTACTTTAAAATAATAAAAATAACTAATTGTCTTATTACCGGATTAAAAAAAGTGCATAAAAAATAATTTTTCCATTTGTATTTTTCTGTAGTAGAAGTAGAAGAAAGGAAGATTAATTTTTCATAAATATGACTAAGTAAGAAATAAATCATCACTTTATTAAGAAGTAACAAGAGGTTTGTCTAAAGCTAACGATGTAAATTTTCCAAATAGCAACATCGATTTTGCGTAAATTATTGCGAACCGGGCTTTTTTTGGTAAAAACAGCTATTTTTTACTATCATTCATGATTCAAAATGTCAGAAAGAAAGAGTATTCTTAAAGTAAAAACGATGTCAAACTCACTCTCAAGCATTTTACTTTTATGATTTTAGTTCATTCCAACTGCCTAGGGTTTTTAATGCGTGTCTTAATTATATAAGAAACAGTTCTCCTTCCACAGAACAAAGCACAATAATGACTTCTTTCAAATATAAACATGAATTTAAGTTATTGAACAGTTATCAACATGAACAGTTATCAACATTTCCAGAAAAAGAATTGCAATTGCCCTAGAAAATTCAGATATTATTAACCACTTCATAATTGCAATTGCATTTAGATGTAAGTATATATATATATAGATCTCTTTTGTATTGAAAATGCCTGAATTTTATTTTCGGAGTGAGTTTGGTTTCAAATCCTGTTTAAAACGAAACAACCGAATTTTCACTGAGTGGTAAGTAGTTTTCCACCATAATAAAAAAAGTTAAAAAAGAAAAAAAAAACCCCAGCAATTTCTAAAAGTGTTCAAAATTTTACCATGACTACAGAACTATAATAATAGCTTTTGTTTTTGTCATAGAGAAAAAATGAGTTTAGGAAATTTTATCAGCTCCTTAAAATTTTACATTTGACTATTGAAAAAAAAAATCATATAATTGCAATATTAAAAAAAATATATATATTTAACACAGTCTAGAAAAAAAAAAAAAATGCACCCCATGTCATAAGGGATGAAAATACTCATTTCCTCACAAGGTGTCATGCTCTCGAAGCAACCCTCTTGGTTCTTTTCTGCTGGCCAGAAAAGAAAGCAACACGAAAACTCTTCTCAAACCGTTATTACTTCGAAGTCTAATGACACAGATTAATTGGCTTAAGCAAAAGAACGCCTTTTGTCTTGTATGGACAAAACTCCGGTTTCGGAGCGCCTAAATTAGCGGAGTAAGTGCAGTGTCTTAAAACTCAGAGCCAAAAAGACTATGGGTGACTGCAAATTCCGCGTTTCTTCTTTGTGCTTTGGATCCTTTTCTCTCTCGTTGGGCTTAATTAAATATATTAGACAACGAGATTAAAAAGGATGAACGGCAGAGGGAAAAAAAGGTTTAATATTTAAGCTCTCCCCTGCAATAATCCCCATAGCATTGTGTCTAGAACACAATTTTTGTAGATTTAAAGTTTTAAAAGAGTTAGGGAATTGTTCAGTTTTTTTCCCTCCTACCAACTCTTTTCTTTCTTCAATAGATGAAGGGTTTGTTGTCGTTATTATGTTATCTTTACTCTAGGTAAACACTAAAGTCTTTTGCTTAAGCCAAAATGACCAAATTAAAGCAGTATGATAAGGATAAAGAGGCTATAAATTTTTAAAAATCTACTTAGAAAAAGGAGGAGAAGGAAATTAAGTTCCTCTTGAAATTTTCTTTGTAATTAGGCAGCGATTTGCAACTGGATTGCGGAACCGCAAGAAAAGAGTGCGAAGTACTTGGGAAGCAAAAATGGGTTTAAATCTTTTGAAAACTCCGCGGTCGGTATTCTGAATTTCATTCAAAACATGCCTCCGGAATTACAGCACCAAGTTTTTAAATTGCGGACGGATAAATTTCAATGCCTTAATTATAATTAGTGAACAACTTGATGTTAAACCCTATTGATAAAATGAAAAGTAGTAATGCATCCTTTAACTTAGAAAGTGTTAACTACAGTAGTACAAATTTAAATGCCTAAGCATTGTAAACAATATTATTCAATGAAGTTTTTATTTTATTAGGAAATTTTGATGATATTAAAGCAAAAATTAAAGAATAAATAAATAAATACAAAATTGGAATCTACTTTGAAACCGAATCGGAGAAAATAATGCAACTAATGCTCATTCAGTTGTAAAATAAGCCGAAAAGTACGTAACTTAATCAGCATATATTACACTAGTTGTAAATTTAATTTTCAAAGTCGGCACAGAATTTTAAGGCAAAACTTCATTGCACAAAGATGCTGTTAGAAAGGAAATGTAAGTAAATAGTATTTTAGTCAATGAAAATTAATTAGTTTCTTTAAATTTTAAGTGATTCTCATTTACTAGTATTGCAATAATAAAACATAAAGGTAATAAAAACAATCTTATTATTATTGTTCTGTATTAATTATAGCTATGACACTTTACATGAACTAAAATTACAACACTTGTGTCTCAATTTTAAATCCCTTAACCATGCTCATAACTAACCATTTACCCTAGATTACGACAATCTTGCTTAATTCTTTACTTTAAAAAGTTACTAGATTACATTTAAAAATGTTGCCACATCCTTTCAACAATCCCAAAAAGATAACATTTTAAAATTACCATTACTAAGGAGGATAGTTCTTTTTATTCATACCTAAACCTCGACGATATTTTTTTAGACTTGATCTCTATTATGCCTCTAAACCGAAAAGAGCTCCGTAGATAACTTGTTGAAGAAATATGCGCGCCCAAAAAACAGTAACAGCTCCGATCGGACTAAGTAATAGACCTTAATAGCTGCAGGCACAGCACAGCATACACGCTTGGTATCATAATTTTGATGAACGTGAGATTCCAGCTACCGTTTGATCATAAAATAATGATTTTTTGAAGGAAAAAATAAAGTTTGCGCTATTAGCCTTGCCGCCTATCATCTGAAAGTTTAATACGCATCGTAAAAACCCTTTCCTGATGCAGGTCTTTAATTTATTAATGACTGGGATCAAAAGGAAGACGATAAAGGAAAAACCCTATGAATATGAGCTAATTACTTACGCAAGGCATCGCTTTATGAATATTCATAAGAGACAGCGCGTAGGAAAAAAGTTCCAGTAAAGAATGTAATCATGCGCATCGAAGAGACTGGAGAGAGGGGAAAAAAATGGTAGAGGGAAGTAAGCGTTTATTCTTACAAGTTTTTGTTCGTTTATCTGATGGAAGCTATTTAAGACTAAAGATACAGAATATTCAAGAAAAGAAGAATGTTTTTGAATTAGCTTAATCCATTTTCAGAGAGCTCTAAATGGCGTTCGTGAGATAGCAGAAATTGCAGGTTTGTGAGTGAATAATTTACTGAGAGCTGAGCTTGGCATCATCAACTCAAACAGAATATTCTGCGATGATTTGTATTCCTTACACTGCAAACTCTTCACTTGAAGAGGGGGAATTAGAAAGCTGTGAAGATTAAAAAAAAAAAAAAAAAACTTAAGTATATTGAATGTATATTGTTTTGCAGCAAAATTAAAGAGTCTCAATTTGAAGGTATATTTCTTTATTATTTATTTTGGTGAGTTCTTTTTTTTTTTTTCGTGTCACCCTGTAAATTTTTGGATTTTAAATTAACTACTTTCTATTACTTACCAGCTATAACGTGCAAAAATAATTTTTTGAATTTTATGTAACTAAACCATTCTATGTATTTATTAATGAGTATTGAATAAGACTACTCTCCTAACAAAACGAACTCTGCATATTCAGCTGTAAAAAAATACAAGTCTATTTTGGAAACATTATTTTCTAGCAAATTGATGACAATAACGAATTTCTAACTGGACAATTTAATACCGGATTAAGCGGTCTTCCTCAATTACTTCAGTTAGTTCAGTTACTTCCAATATTTTCACTTTATTAGAAACAATGAAATTGCTCAACAAAGGGATTCCATTGCACTTACTATTCTTACATTTGAGAATGGATCCCAAGTTCCCACGTTCAACATAGTTGTATAAGCAAGAACATTGATGTACGAGCAGCATCTACTACAAGAAGAGTTATTAAATGTAACTCATACTATAGTGCATATGGTTTTGTAGTCACATACATTTGCCAGGCAATGTGTCTAACAAACTTTAAATAAGTAATATATTTATTGTTCGATCGACTTAAGTCACATTTGAGCGCGTGTCATATCTCTACTGATTTTATTAAAATAGGGGTAGTAGTGATAAGAGAGATAATTATTGTGAGGAGATTTTGCATTGTTTGTTTTGTTTTCTATTGGATTCATTTATTTGACGTGTTGGGGTGTGTTGATGCTTTTTGCTTTTTTTTTAACTTATTCCTTTTCCTTATCAGTTTTACGAAAATAAAATAATATCGGACAAAGTAGAAATGCTACAGTCGAGCATTTTCTTAATGCAGCTGTCATCCCTCTTTAAAATAGAACCGTTCAACGGTGCTGGGCACGGCTTTCGAGGTCGGACAGTAAATGAGCAGAAAATAAACAAAACATTAATATCAAAAGTGATATACAAAGAGAAAACACTTAGGAGCATTAAATAAAAATAAAATTGTACTCAGGTTTTGTTGTGATTCAACTATGTCCAGCATAATAAACGAAGCAGCTCAAGCTAATGCAGAAATCGATGATATATTTCTCCCTCTTAAAGAAAATTCCCTTCACACGAGAAGTTCATAACTCAGGAAGGCACTAAATGGGTGTGTGACAATCACTCATCCAGCGAACCGCACACTATCGCCCCTCAAAACCGAGTTACATCATAAGCCACTCCGCATGAAAACGGATGGCGGATATCTTTTTACGTTAATTAACTCAAACCTGAACCTTCAACGTCACATCGAAAAGATGAAGAAGGAACCTGCAGCACGGCAATTAATCACGACGAAATTTCTCTCTGCCCAGTCGGGCAGTAGAGAGAGAGAGGGGGGGGGGGCGACGAAATGCTCAAAATTACTTCTCTAATTGTATCGGATGTGTATGTGCGGCGCGCCGGATGTATCCGGCGCACTCGCTGTGCTGATAACTTGTAAAAGCATTTAAAGAGAGCACGTTTAAAGCTTTTAAACCGGATCCCCACCCTTTCGTTGTCGCACTTTTCGAAGCCTTTTCCTCCACCCTGGTTTGGCACCGTCCCGAACTTAACATAATTACCGCTCTATTCCGCGCACAAACATTAATCGTTGATGGATGATCCATTGTTGGGCGCTTCATAATCTTTTAGGCACTCCAAAATGGTGAAGCACATGCGGGTTGTAATGAAGCCGTCAGCCCAGTTG
>JAXGGA010021967.1:0-15753 GCA_038373865.1 Uloborus plumipes | reverse complement strand
GTTTGTTGTAAAGGAAAAAGTTATTGACATCAAGATATAATCCTATATGGGCGATTTCTCTGTAAACTCGTCATTTTTCACACGAAATCTGTCCGGGCACGGTTTTTTGAAATGTTCGTATAATTATAATACTATTGCTCAGAAAATGAATCTATTACTTTGGTTTGAAAGAGGGCCAATTGAAGTTTGTGTTTTTCTGATAAATCATGATAGGGGTAAGTCCCCCGCCTAGTATAACTAGGCAGGGGACTGTGCCAGGTGACTGTGTTTTTGCTCTTTGTTGCGTAATATCTGCAAAACTATTGGAACATAATTAGTTACGAGACTACCTATAAATTTAGGCACAAATCGTGGACATAATAACTAATATGTTTTATAATTAAATTAATTGACATTAATAAAATCACTTCCCAGAGGACTGTTTTCGCAACGACCCTGATGCATACTTTCATCACAAATGTGGCTCTCAAACTAAGCAAAGTAGCGTTTCAACACCGTTCTCGGCGATTTCGGCAAATTCACACTGATTACTTTAAACTTCATGCCAAAAAGAATTTGCAAAAGTTATAGATTTTTCGTATTACAGCTTTGAATTTGTTGCAGGGGACTGTTTGAAAAAACTCCGGACAGAATTTACATGACAATTTTAAGTTTTAGAAATACGTAATTATACTTTATTTCATAAGAAAAATATAGCTTCATTATTCTATTTTTAGATATTAATTGCCAAATTTATGTAGTGTTAATAGGTTTTTTGAAATACTATCTTTAACAGTTAGACTATGGGATTTGGACAGCCAGGGGACTGTGTTTTTGGTGCTTAGATAATTTCTAGAAAAAAAAATTAAATTGTTATCGCTCCAAATACAATTGGCCCACAAAGTATTAATGCTTTTCTTGTATTAAGAGCGATAATTATTTTATTACACTTTATTATTTTTAAAATACTTGGTCCGGACAGCCAATTACCAGTTTACAGAGAATCGCCCATATGGGCGATTCTCTGTAAACTGGTAATTGGCTGTCCGGACCAAGTATTTTAAAAATAATAAAGTGTAATAAAGTAATTATCGCTCTTAATACAAGAAAAGCATTAATACTTTGTGGGCCAATTGTATTTGGAGCGATAACAATTTAATTTTTTTTTCTAGAAATTATCTAAGCACCAAAAACACAGTCCCCTGGCTGTCCAAATCCCATAGTCTAACTGTTAAAGATAGTATTTCAAAAAACCTATTAACACTACATAAATTTGGCAATTAATATCTAAAAATAGAATAATGAAGCTATATTTTTCTTATGAAATAAAGTATAATTACGTATTTCTAAAACTTAAAATTGTCATGTAAATTCTGTCCAGAGTTTTTTCGAACAGTCCCCTGCAACAAATTCAAAGCTGTAATACGAAAAATCTATAACTTTTGCAAATTCTTTTTGGCATGAAGTTTAAAGTAATCAGTGTGAATTTGACGAAATCGCCGTGAACGGTGTTGAAACGCCACTTTGTTTAGTTCGAGAGCCACATTTGTGCTGAAAGTATGCATCGTGATCGTTGCGAAAACAGTCCTCTGGGAAGTGATTTTATTAATGGCAATTAGTTTAAATATGAAACATATTAGTTATTATGTCCACGATTTCTGCCTAAATTTATAGGTAGTCTTGAAACTAATTATGTTCCAATAGTTTTGCAGATATTACGCTACAAAGGGCAAAAATACAGCTACCTAGCACAGTCCCCTGCCTAGTTATACTAGGCAGGGGAGTAACCCCCTATCATGATTTATCAGAAAAACATAAACTTCAATTGGCCCTCTTTCAAACCAAAGTAATAGATTCATTTTCTGAGCAATAGTATTATAATTATACGAACATTTCAAAAAACCATGAGAACCATGATTTCGAGTGAAAAATGACGAGTTTACAGAGAATCGCCCATATACATATATTAAACAAACACTGCTTTTTCATCACAACCTCTCATGTTGTTTAACTTCTTTACAGATTGCTCCCCCCTTATCCTATCTTCCCACTCCAAACTTTTATTTTTTTTTTATCATCCCGCTTAACCCTATTTCAAAGCCTTAGTCTCTACTGATGTCTGGTAGTGTTTCAGTTTATTCTGTTTGTTACTCTTTCCTATTAGCTCCAGTGGCGTATCTAGGGAGGGGCGTGGGGGGCGGTCCGCCCCGGGCGGCACTTTTAAGGGGGCGCCAAAATGAGACAAAAGAGCAAAAAACCAAAAAATTGCAAAGCAAATACATAGGGCGCCATCGGGACACAGACGTCCTCAAGTATCGGGTTCGCAATAAAGAGAAAAGGATAAATTTTCATAACAACCAAGCAATATTGGGACTGCAACAAGGTACAGACGTTACGGAAAAAAATAAAAACCAAGCAAAGTTATAGAGTGGCATTGAGGTGTAGACACTCAGATTTCAGTATAATTTTTAAAACTTTCCTTGCTACACTTATTTCACGTTTATTTCTCATTTAGTAAGTGTAATGTGAAGAAATATTTTTCTTTTATTCAGTTTCCATTTTTAAATATATTTAGCATAGTTTTGATTTTTAATTAAAATTCTGAGCTTGCAAAAATCGGGAATCAGTGTGACAAAAGGCTTACTTATTGATTACTATACTTATTTCATATTTATTTCTCTCATATATACTAAAAATATCTAATGTTCCCATTGCATTCATCATAGTTATGTAGATTGCCGGAGCGCTTTGTTAATCAGGATATTTTCTCATACTTATTTATGATTTCTCATAATATGTACATACATATAACTTATTACTTAAGTGATAGAACCATAAGTTCTGACTTAGATAAAAAATGTATTTCTAAATTCATAATTGAAGAACATTTAAATTATAATAAATGAATGTTACATGTTAATTTATTCATGTTCACTAATTAAAAGATGTGCGATATAATTTTAATATAATGGATGGATTAAAACTACTTGCTATGCTCATTTAATGTTTTTAATGTTGTTCGTGTTTTAAAAGTGAACCAACTTGAATTTCTAGAAATGTCTTTTTACAGATTACTGTTGGTTAGTACGAGGAAGTATTTTCATGAAGAAAAAATGCTTTGTGATTTTTTAAACGATGTATAAGACATGAACTCTGATCTTTGACTTGCTAATAAATTTTATATCCTTTTCCTGGAGATCCTGTTCTGAAGATTTCGTTGATAAAGTTGTTAACGCGAATTTATTATTATTTTTTTTGGTTTTTTTTTCAAAATCTAGTTGCTTTTTTTGCGTATGATTATCTTTTGAGATGAAAATCATAGGGGAGCAATGATCCTGCTACTAGATTAAAATGTTGACCCAAGAGTACGATTTTCCATCCTCTTCGTTGCTAATACTAAATAATAAACAGTCTATGTACGTTTAAATAAAGGGGGGCGGCAAATTGAAGATACGCCCCGGGCGGCAAAAGGTGTAGCTACGTCACTGATTAGCTCATGAGCTTTGTCCAATAAGAGAAAGGAAAGGCAGTGATGGGGACTGACATATAACCTGATACTTTGATTTCTTTTCAGTTTTGAGTGAAAATAATGGGAAAACATTATGAGAACAAGGGGAAACAGTGCTATTTTGCTGTTTGCTATGATCTTGGGGCGACCCATTTATTTCCTCCCTTCAAAATTGAAGATTGGTGCTGGAGGAGGGGATGAAATGAATCATAAGTTTAAATTCAGATATTGAATGGAAGTACACTTTGTGAAGGTCGGATTGAAAAAGAAACACTTCGTCTGAAAAACAATATATACCTAGGGTGAAAATAATCCTCAAATCAATCCCCAGGTGAGACGTCATATTAGTATAGCGTTAATGGTATATTTGGGTGGGGGAAGGGTTGTACTTTTCCTTGTTATAAGGAAGCCCATTTACCAACTTTAAATAAGTTTGCTGTTCATTTTGTTGCAAAGAGGTTTTTTTTTAGAATTTTAAACAGTTTGGGGGGAAAATGGTTGGGTCAGGAAAGAAGGGAGGGGGAGCTGACCAATCTACAAGTTAATGCTAGCTCACTTACCTAGAATAAAAATAATAGTCAATTCAGGTTAGACGTCATAATAGTACAGCGTTAATAATATATTTGGGTGGAGGAGGGGGATACTTCGTCTAGTTATAAGGAAACCCATTTACCAACTTTAAATAAGTTTACTATTCATTTTGTATCAAAGAGTTTTTTAAAAAAAACATTTTGAACAGTTTTTAAAAAAAAGAGTGGTTGTGCGAGGGAGGAAGGGGAGAGGGGGTGAACCTGACAAATCTACAAGCTCACGCCAGCTCACTTTAAACATATTCATTATTGTTTACTACTTTTTAGACCATCACAAGCAAGAGAACTTAGTATTTAAATAAATAGAATCTAAAAAATATCATTTTTTTCCTATACAGTTTTATTCAAAAATTCAAAAAAATATGATCCCATTGAGGTCCCATTCTAAGAAATTGTGCAACATATCAGATTAAGCGGCAACTAACGTACTTTAAAATGCCATTTACCAAGTCGTTCTATCTATATTTGGTGAAATGTTATGGTCCCTATTATGTTCCTTTATCCATGGAAAAACGAGGGTTTTTCCAAAGTTCAAAGTCTCATAAATGAAAAAATAATAGAGATAAAAATCTAAAAATTGAGACTTTTTATTACCTCAAGGGGTACAATTGATGAGCCAAAAAAGAAAGGAATACAAAAATGTAAGGTAAAACACGTTGGATCACTTGACATGGAATGACCCAGATATTAAAAGTGCACAATTGAAATGACAGTTGTACACATTTATTTTAGACGAAGTCCAAAACAAAACTTGTTATAACAAACAAAACTCGTTTATTTTTGGCTGCGTAAAATAAAACAAAGATTCAACATATTTCCAGTTTTTTAAGTAATTTTGTAAAAAACTAATACGTCCCCTTCGGATAACAAAAACTGAAGAAAGAGACAATGAGACAGTTCAAAGCAAATAATTAACTTCTTTTGTTCTGCACAGAATTAGAAAACCAAAGAAGCGAGTATGTATGAATTCAAATGATGTGTTTCTCTCATGTACCCTTTTTTACGAGCACTCCGTTGTAACAAGCAAATATCCTTGTCCCTCCGTGCTTGTTTTAAGCGAGATCCACTCAATTGTGCATCCAGAAATTGTTTAAGGAGGGGGTGATTAATTATTTTTTCCCTCTTACTACGCATCTGATTCACACTTGAGGGGCGTTGCTTTATTTTATTCATAAAATATAGATATTTAGCCAAATATATATTTTAGCACGATTCATGAAAATATCCCAGGGACGTCATTTCAAGTTTTTCCAGGGGGAGGGGGGAAAAGGGTCCAGACACAATTTCATTTCACCCTCCAGGGTCCCCCGAACCTACCAGCTTAGTGGTTTAACCGGGATAGGGCCCTGAAGAGCGCTCTGTTCTTAATTTTGAACCAGAACCTAGGGTCGAGCAAACCATAGGCCCTAGCACCCCCAGAGGTATCGTTTCACTTGGAGGACTTTGTGACCACGACATTTTTAACGCCTCCCAGTCACCATTAATCAAGACGGTGGATCTTTGATCGGCTGGGATCGAACCCGGGTCCTTTCGGACACGAGTCCGATGCCTTACCGATCGGGCCACCACGGCCCAGTCCAGACACAATGCAATTTCATCGGGAAACATAAAAATCCACGCCCACTTATATGTAAATACATTCATTTCTCAAAGTCAGGGGAGGGGGGCAATTGACCCGCCTGCCCCCCCCCCCTAAATGACGGGCCTGAAATATTCCTTCATTTTTCTGCCACCAAAAGTATTCAAAAATGCGTTTTTAGAGCGTCATCGTCTTAATGATTCCGGCCGAATGTTTTGAACATCCTCTAACGTCATCAAAGGCAGCAAAAAATTTCATTCTCTTTACCTTCAGTTTCGAAAAATTACCGGAGCAATAACTCTGAACTTCACTCCCTTCCCTAAAGTCATTAAAGATGGACCATATTTCCGTTTTTTGGACATCAATTCCGAAACATAATCGCTGCCAAGTTCTTTAACACTTTATGCCCCGCCGGGACTCAGAAGTCCCGCTTATATTAATTTAGTATTATGAATCCAATATGGCTGGAATCATGCTGAAGCTTTTGATTACCACCCCAAGTAGCACACTTCGTTTTTTAAAGGTTGTAAAATGGTTATTAACGTTGTAACAACCGCTTAAAAACGTTTATAAAACGTTTAAAGGTTATTTGCGCTACCTGGGACTCCTTGTACTTCGCTGAGAGGTAGACAGATGGTACATGCGATCGGCAACAGTTTTCTTGGGGGCCCTAAGGCGTAGGGGGCTATAGACCCCCAAAATTTTCAAAATTTTTACTCGGTAAAGATCTTTTTTTGATGTGTTTTCAACTTATATAACCAAAAAAATGTATAAATTCATTGTTAAATTAATTTGGGACACAAAGGGTTAAGGAAGAGTTTCCCAAAGTGTGGTCCGCGGACCCTCAGGGGTCCACGGTGCTATCCTGCTAAAACTAAAAAAAATTGCTGACATCGAAGGGCGAGAAACAATATTTTTAATCAAAGCGAAAGCACATTTATAAGGAATAAAAAAGTTCTTGTTCACGCACACGCAAGAGTAGCGCCCCTCCCCCCGTACACATATTTGACACCTAACATATCGCACCCTTTCTACAAAAGTGCCACAACTCAAAAAACTACGTTTTCCAGGAATTGCAAAAAACTGTTCCCGAGCTGACTAGGCACATTTTAGTATTTTTGTATTTGTCAATATGAAGACCGATACATCTCAAACTATGATCGTTAATTACGCACGTTACTCTACGACAGCTGGACGACTACTCAAGATGTGGCATTTCAGTGGAAGGGGTCCTACGCATCTTGATAACAACAAAACGCCATAACTGCTCTTTGGCAGCTGATTTTTCAATGCAACTTCTGGCTCTTTTGAAGATTGGTAGAGACGTGTAAGCTACGTCTAATGACGGTCATAACTCAAAAATTACAATTTTTGAGTTGTGGCACTTTTGTAGCAAGGGTGCGATATATTTGACACTTAACATATATTTGACCTAACATATAGTTGGGTCAACACCCTTGCAACATATATTTGACACCTAATTGAGTTTCAAATAGATTTCTACTTTGTTGCTGTTGTCTTGCGCCAGTCAGGCTGGCAATTTGGGGTGCACTGCTTCACTTTTTCAACTGTAGCGTCATTTGTTGTGAAGTTCAACTTCCACAGTACATACATAACCCAGGTAGCACAAAAAACGTTTAAGCGTTTTATAAACGTTTTTAATCCGTTGTCACAACGTTAATAACCTTTTTACAACCTTTAAAAAACGAAGTGTGCTACTTGGGAAGTTAAGGGCCCCTTAGGGTAAGCACCATTCACAGCCACAGCACAACAAGACACTCACACAAAGAAAGGACAAGGCTAGGAGAGAGAAAGCATTTCCATGGCCGAATCAGGATTCGAACCCGGAACCTTCCTACCCGAAATCAGAATTCTCTGATCAGTGCACAAGTTGGCGGTGAGTTATACTTTCTCAGCCCAAAATGAAATGTCGTATTATGAAAACTATGCAAGAGCTCCAAAAAATGTACAGTGCAAACAAATGTAATGAAAAGTCGGGGGGGGGGCGCATTATTAAGTGAAAAGAAAAAGAGTTTAATGTATCAAACCAATTGGGGTTTTTACGCAGGAGAGGGGAGGGTCCGCAAAGTTGGTAATTTTCAGGAAGGGGTCCGTGAAGGTCTGGACTTTAGGAACCACTGCTTTAAGGGATACCCCGTGGCCCCTCCGTTGAATCCGTCCTCGGATACACTATACGATGAGTATTCCAAAAATCACAGTTCACAGAAGAAATGAACATTTATGCAGAATTTATAATTTATAAATACGTGACCCTAGTCTAGATACACTAGGTGGTCAAAAGTATCCGGACACTTTCAAAAATTCACATTTTTACATATAGCTTGATAAATAAGTGATCACTTGTTCTTTAACTTTAGTCATACAAAATATAGGCTTCACCGAACATTTCCAAGTTGAAATTAACTTACCCTTGCATTTGGGGGACGATTAGAAAGGGGGTCGAAAGAATAACCTCTTTTTGACCATAATTCTTTGAAAATAGCTCGGAATAAGCTATGCATTTCAGTAATTAATTAGCATACTATGTATAATTACTATACAAATTCAAAAGAACGTACCACTCTTACTTCCGAAGATATGAAACATTTTTTAAAAAACGACAATTTTATTTGAAGGGTTTTTGCTCATAACACGCAGAGTTTTTAATCAAACCTTATCAAAACTTCAGGAAAGATGACAAAATACAAGAGAAAGAACATACTAAAACGGTTTTTAAAAATATTAAAAATCCAATGAGATATGAACGTTAAAAGGAAAAAAAATTTCACGGCGCATGCGCGAACGACAGAAATTTATAACTACAAAAATATTGTAGCCTGGTATATACTGCATCTTATAAAAAAAGTTCCAGTTGAATATCATGAAAATTGAAAAAGATATCAGCGATCTAGTGAGCTGTATTTCATTCATTCGCAGACAATACATACATAGTGAGGGTCTGTCCACAAAGAGCTATTTTTAAAATAAAGGTTATTTCGTCATCGTTCAAAACCAACGTTTCAGGGGGTGTCCGGATACTTTTGGCCACCTACTTATAAGGTCTTTTTGGCCGAATGGGCGAAATGTGACTTCTATGCCAAATATAAATTTTTAAACAGTATACAATTTAACATTGAAAAATATGCTCGATTGTCCCCACACTATTTGTGAACAACCCCTCTCCATTTATGAATTGTCTGCAAATGAATGAATTACAGCTCACTAGATCGCTGATATCTTTTTCAATTTTTACGATATTCAACTGGAACTTTTTTTATAAGATGCAGTATACACCAGGCTACAATATTTTTGTAGTTATAAATTTCTGTCTTTCGCTCATGCGCCGTGAAAAATTATTTCCTTTTAACGTTCATATCTCATCGGATTTTTAATATTTTTAAAAACCGTTTTAGTATGTTCTTTCTCTTGTATTTTGTCATCTTTCCTGAAGTTTTGATAAGGTTTGATCAAAAACTCTGCGTGTTATGAGCAAAAACCCTTTAAATAAAATTGCCGTTTTTTAAAAAATGTTTCATATCTTCGGAAGTAAGAGTGGTACGTTCATTTGAATTTGTATAGTAATTATACATAGTATGCTAATTAATTACTGAAATGCATAGCTTATTCCGAGCTATTTTCAAAGAGTTATGGTCAAAAAGCATTTTTCTTTTGACCCCCCTTCTTATCGTCCCCCAAATGCAAGGGTAATTTAATTTCAACTTGGAAATGTTTGGTGAAGAATACATTTTTTATGACTAAAGTTAAAGAACAATTGATCGCTTATTTCTCGAGTGTATCACTTATTTCTTCTAAAAATGTAAATTTTTGAAAGTGTCCGGATACTTTTGGCCACCTAGTGTACCACACCAGAAAACATCATTCCAAAAAAAAAAAAAAAAATCTTCACTAACCCAAAAGGCAAAACTCTTGTTGTCTGATTCACTGCAGTAATGAGACTCGAATGACTTTAAATCCTTCAGCATCTGGGATTTACGAGGCCCAACATGCAGAATAATCTACAGGGACACCTCCCTGTTTACGGCGTCGCCATAAAGAACAATTGTTAGGGCAAAAAGAACGTGACTTTGTGTTCGAAACAGAAGAGTTCGTTCGAATCCGGAGAGCACGAACTCGGAGTCTGATTGGTCTGTTTTCCGCTCGGAGAAGATTTACGGGCCCCTTAAGAGTCATTCGAGGCATTCCGGAGTGTTTTAGATTCAAACTAAATTTGTCTGAAAGCATGGCGAATGTTTTGAGAAATAAAGAGCTGTGAAGAGCTTGAAGTGAATAAGTTTTAGAAACGATTGAGAAACAATCGTGCAAAATGCTCATTAGTTTTATATATGTTTTGCTCATTTGGGTTAGCATGGGCATCAGGACCTTCATTTAAGGGCAGCACCCCCCCCCCTTCCCGGTATTGAGAAAGGAAAGCATTTACATTCAAGTGGGCTTGAACAAGTGGGTTTGACCCTTTTACAGATACCTTTTTACATTATGAAACAGAATATTAAATAAAGTGTATAAAATTATTTTATTGCTTCATTTTTTTTATTTATAGTCTGCAAATTTAAGCCATATATTTTATTAATGCAGAGATGTTAAATTTAAACGCTATAGGGCATGCTAAAATTCCCATAGTTCCTTGCGCGCATGGGTGTTAAGCACTTCCGGTTATTCCACTGCTGGCTTCTGCCGTTGTTTTGTCTGAGTAATAGAACATATAAACCTTAAAATGCCATGGAATTGCTGCATCCCTCAATGTTCTGCAACCTCCGAAGCTTGTAAGGAATTATGTTTCCATTCATTTCCAACGGATTCAAGTGAAAAAAAAAAAAAAAAAGATAATATCTATTCGTTTTTCAAAACCCCTAGCAAGTACGCGAAATTTTGCAGCAGGTATTTTAAAGAAAGTGACTTCTTGACCAAGAAAACCGGTAAGTGTATGTCATTTCTGTTTTATGCAATTCAGATAGTGAATTTGTTTTGGTGATATTGATAGAATTAGATACATAGTATGTAAATAAAATATAAGAAATGATCCGACTCAGTTTTTGAATGTTGTTCTTATAATTCCTTGCGTTGCATTATACTATTGTTATTAAAATCTAACATAAATTTTGGCTGACTATTTTAAAATGAACATAATATTGTATAATTGTGATTTGAATTCTACTCAGCTTCTGGTTCAGGATCGGGTCAATTTCGAAAAGCGAGGGGTCAAAGTGCAATTTTCGTATGAAAACGGGATATTTAGCAATTTTTTTTGAAATATAAGTCCCAAAAAGACATTGTTGACTATATTTGGTAGTTCAAGGGATGGATCATGACCCCCATACCCCCCACCCTCTGGATCCACACCTGTTAAAACGAAACTAAAAAACCAAAGCAAAATAAAAAGTCATGATCTCAAAAAAATTGAAAAGAAAAATTGCAAAGGATATATGAACTGAGATGTTTGTGAATAAAATACTTTTGTGCACAAATCTAAAGTATCAATACAACGTTAAAAAAACAAAAATACGCAGGGAAACTGTAGACACGTGTTTCGGCGTTGCAAGGAACGCCTTTGTCAAAACAAAAAAATTGTGAGCTTATGGATGCACAATTTTTTTGCATTGATAAAGCCGTTCCTTGTAACGCCGAAACACGTGTCTGAAGTTTCCCTGTGTATTTGTGCTTTTTTAACGTTGTATTTATACTTTATAAGATGTTTGTGTGAGGAGTTAGGAGGGATTCATCTGTTAGGAGTTAAGCTTTTAAAGTATTCATTTAAATATGAGCTTGTCATACAATCCTCTTCAACATTCTGTTTACATTCAGTAAGTCAAAACAGTGTTAAAAAATAAAATATGTAAATTAATAGGACGAGGATTTGAGGGGGGGGGGGTTTAGTCCTTGACGATGATTTAAAAGTCAAGATGTAGGTGTCAAGATGATTTTATTAATGGATTTTCTTAATGGTTCTTTAAAAAAAATTAATAAAGTAATAAAAATCATTTTTTGAAGAAAATAATTCAATTTTCTATGTTATTTTTATTCTTCATTTCCACAGTTAGTATAATTCTATAATATTTTCAAATTATTTTATAATTTGATTTCTCTTATAATTTTTTTCTACTTATGGGTTAGTACAATCGAAACTTCGCAACAGGCTTGGAAACGACAAACAACCAAACTTGTTTTCATTTACAAATCACTGAATTTAGCTCCTGAACAGAGAAATAGTTTTAAAATTTTCAGGAAAAATAAAATTATTGTGATTATCCCGTAGTCTAGTTCATATCTCTCTAACAATTCTGTAGTTGAAGGAGTAAAATATCCAAATTAACATGAAGCATTCTTTATGCGATTTTGGTAATTAAAACAAGGAAAAATCCGTAAATTGTAATTAAATACATATTTTCTACTAATTTATTAATTACTCTTATTTACATTTTTAGTTTTATGTATTTTTCAATTTATACATAAAAGAAGAATCGGATTTATACATCTAACTTGAACAATTTAATTTGTTAGTATCAAACGTACTTTATTAATCTTAAACTAAAAAAAAATCTATTTAAATAAAACAAACCTGATTTAAAGAAAAATCCGATTTTTTTATTTAAAAAAAAATCGTGATTTCTATCAACCCTGTTCCAATGCGATGAGATAGCGTACGAAATTTTTAAAAGTTAATTTCCAACTCTGTGTACAGCAAAAAAGAAAAAAATTGAAAGTAGGAAATGTTTTAACAATATTTTGAAAGATCTTTATTCAAAAAACTGTGTTCCTTGCATACCTGGTTAGTAATTCCGCTTTATTACCACTTGCTTTAGCTCTGAAAACTTTTAATTTGACTTTTAACGAGGAAACAGTCTCCTTTTCGTCAACCATACCTTTTTTAAGCTTTAAAATGTATAACGCTTGAGAAAGAGCAATATCTATAATTTATTAGTGTATCGCGTAATGAAAAAGCACTAGGCTCGAACTACCGGAAGGACACAATCCCAGTTGTACGTGCCGCGCTCCCTGGCGGCAAATTTTGTCCCAAGCATGCCCTATTGCCATGTTTCGAAGAAAGTAAACAGATGAATGAATGTCGTCCCGATTTTAAAAGCGAGACGTATGTCATCCGACACGAATGGGACGACAAATGATATGGTTCGGTCGGAGACGACACAATCGTCCTGGAATCGGGAGGTGGAAAAGCGCATAGCATATATTAATGCATTTTGCGTGCGCTAATGTTAAATGACGACAATCGTGTACGATTTACTGCTGCCATGTCGGTGTGGAAAAGCGCTCCAAGAGGTTATGAAAAACCCTTTAACTCTTTTTAAAATTTCCCCCAAAATATATTAATTTAATTCATCAAATTTCAACGAAAATAGAGAACACAATATTGCGGTAAGGTGGCGGTTACGTATACTTGTTGTGATAACTTCACATAAAGTGCATTTATAATTCATTCTTGGACACTTGTCTTAATTCAAACTTTTATTGCACCACGAGAATGAGTTTTCTGAAAATTGTACTAACTTCTTACAGGAAAGCATGAAAAGTTTTTTTCTTTTTATCGTGAGGAGGGGTGGGGGGAGACAACACAAATTACCACCCCTGGGAACACCCGTACTAGTGACGAAAATAGCTTCGTTTGAAGGACTAGCGAAAATAAATCTTGAGACAATCAATGGGTCTCGAACTTTTTTGACTCAAGCTGCTTTCAGTGCTAAAATTTTACCACTGCACCATCCCTTAAATATCCATATTAGTATGACTAATTACAACAAAGTGACAAAGAAAAATAAATCTTGAGTACCTACACTACATAAACCCAATTTATACTGCAGAGGCGTCGCGAAATATTGCGAAAGTTTCATAATTATTTCTCTAATTACTTGTGAAAGATAGGGAAAATTCTCTCTGCACCCTTGGGAAGATTTAGCTGCTCTCCGGGGATCTGCGGCGCACAGTTGGGGAATCCCCTAAGATACATGTTTAAAAGAGATAATAATATTACGGCCCGAAACGTTCATTTCTTCCAAAATGTCGCACAATATTTGCATCCGAACCTCATCAAAAAAAAAAAAAAAAAAGGCTGCAGAACATTGAAAAACAAGAAGAAAAAAAAAGAAAAAAGAAACTTCAAAGAAAATTTCTTAGTTTATCTAAGAATGATTTTCAAACATGTATATTTTCTGCAACTATAATTGTAGTCATCATTCTATTTATTAGTGAGTCAACAACTTTCTGACCAGAATTACTGACTTTATATAACTAATTTCTCTCTCTCTCTCTTTAACTAAATTTTAAACTCTAGTTTTTCATCAGTTTATATCAGTTTACACATATGTCAGGCATTAATAACACATTGTTTAGATAAATGTAAGAAAATATTAATTGAAAACTAAATTTTGCTTACATTAATATTGGAGCTTTCCAGACAACAGAAACAGATAATTTGCGAAATTAAAATTGATATTCATATGGGATTTTTGTCTCTTTCTTTCTAAAAGAGATAGTCGCTAAGGAATTTTGATACCACTTCTTGCAAATTTCATTTCAAATATTTTTTGACTTTGAAGAAAAACAAGGAAGCTTTTCTAGTTTTATGAGTTTCGATAGTTTATGAATAACTCAAAAACCTTTATCAAGAATAATGGAACTAGGATTTTCTGATATTAATGAAGGAACAAAAGATGCAAGTCCAGAACCTTCGATTTTTGCACCAAAGGTAGAGTTGTCAATGCTTTGAACATTTTTTTTTTTTTTTTTTTTTTTGTGACTGAAACTATACGTAAACGTGCTGTGGATTTGTTGCAAATAGTTGCTTAAAAAATTGGCGAAATGCGCATGAAACTCAAAAGCTCGCAACCGAAAAATTATTAGCAAAACTGTTTTTTTTTTTTGAAACATCAGATGTAGCGAACTTTCGGCTATAACGATCTTTTAAAAAGGTCCGTTGAGGGTTCGTTATAGCGGGGTGTGACTGTAATCACATTTGCAATTTTCAACCTCATTTCTTCGAAACATCATTTTTACTTATTTTCCTTCCTATCAAAGTGAACTGAATTATAAAAATCGCTTCTCATATTTATCTGCTTTCGCTCAAGTTCTCTGTAAAATTTAGATCTTCAATCAATTTACTTGCTATCCGTTTAACCTCATTTCGTATTCTGTTGCAGCGGTTCTTTCAATAATAGTCAAATTTAGTCAAGTTTAACTGCGCATAAAAGAGGTAGTTAAAGTTCCAATGAATAACTTTATAACTCACCTAATTTGCGTCATTTATTTTATGTAGTCGGAAGAATTCAAGAGGACAGACTTCGCCAAACGTTTTATGAAGGAGGATATTGTTACAAATCTTGTAAATAGTTGTTGTTTTTCCTGCCTTGCATCATTTTCATTAGTTTTGGTTTTATCTGACGTCATGTTGCAAAAGTATCTGAAGATATCACTTTTATCACTTGTATACCGGCCCCGTAACACTTTGTAGTTTTTACACTTGCCCTAACTTTAATAAGCGTGAAGAAATTTTCGCTCGGAGTGGTGTTTTTCTTTTTATTTCTAGCGTTTTCTTGAATGAATTGTTTAAAGTTATGAATGATTTGGAATATTCCAGATATTACTAGAAAGTTGTCGGAATTCTTTCCGTGTATAAATAGCTGGCCTTGAACACAAGTCAGTCAGTTGTTTTCAGATTTGATTCTGGTGACTCGTTTTATTCGCTATTCGCTTGGGCGAATGTTTGTTTTGCTTTTGTAATTGCTTAATTACTGTTCACGTTAGATACGTGGTGCTGAATTACTGTTGAGAGTACAGTGTAGTGTTTGCTGCCTAATTGCTGATGTTTAGCAATTGTTTTCTGCTCTTATTGTAAATAGTGTAAATACTTGTAAATAAATTTATAGTTACTTCCTCAAGATTGGAATGCTCATTTGAAGAAAGTTGAAGGTGCTACGGACTCGTTACAATTTTGGCGCCTAACGTGGGGCATCTTCAAGGACTTTCTTGGAATTACCTGTGAACTTGGACTTTTCTTCCTAAGGACTTTTTGACTTCGGAATTTTATGGTAATTACTCGAGCAATGGATGAACAACTGAAACAACTCCTG